>JYFJ02004207.1:0-34136 GCA_000934665.2 Catajapyx aquilonaris
TGTATGTACACGTTATTTTCATTATCTTCGCATTAAAACTATAGAAGTTACAGCCATTTCCCAGTGCCTACTTACTTCCCACCCACCCTGTATATCTTACCATGTGTTGGTCTGTTTTAATTATGGAGAAAAAACAAATAACAATTTTAAGAAAAAAGAGCACCACGTAGTGATACTTCAGGCATTTCATTGCATAATACACAGGGACTATTGGGTGGGGAACATACAAAGGGTAGGTTAAATGCTGATCTTTCCTAATAACTTCTACATCTATGTGCAATAATTATGGACACATCCAGCGTCATAAAATGTGGTCATTCAGCCGCATAATATGGTGTGGAACTACCTGACTTTTGCGAAATAGATCAGTGAAATTTTGTTGTTTTGCACATTCTACGTCATTTCCCGGTCTTGACTTTTTGAAGTGAGGATGTGTGGACTGGTATTCTTGGCCGGAGGTGGCATCTGTAGTCATCCTTCTCTATTCATTAATATCAAATAGTTGTTCCTTAGGTGGAGTCTACAATGATGGTGGCTCTAGCACCAATAGTCTCTATGCGAAGCCAGCTTGAACAGTAATCCGGTGGCGGTTCTTTCCCATCTAATGGCAATGCATTTTATTGACGCTTCCTTGTTCTCAAGCAACACAGCGGCTCAAGTGGCAAAAATTCCATCAGCTGCATGGTGGTAATGGTGTAAAACACAGTCAGGTGTAAAATGTAATTAACTCGTTGATGGATGGAATAGACTTCCAGCTTCTTACTCATATTAAGGGGCTAGATATCGCAATTCAGTTCAATGTTGCCCATGTTGATCGCCATGTGTGCTGTTTCATATTCGTGTCGGCACACACCAACAGCGTCTCATTCGTCCTGGAGAACACGCAGGACGATTCTACTTATTTTGCAGAAGTGTAAGCATGGCCTCCTGGTTTTTTCAATCTCTTTTAACCAACTAGGAAATTGTTGCCGGTGGTGATGAAGTGTCTATTGGTGTATTTCCTATCTGCCTCAGCGGCGAGTTTCTCCTCTCTCAACGCTAGCATTTTCTCCCGAAAAATGCTGGAGTCACTTGCCATCCGGGAATGTTACATGTTACCAGTTACTGCATGTGTGAATAATATTATTATACCCACATAGTTGGACAGGTGTCACTTTGGCAGGCAGGTCTTTATTTAAATATGACAAGTTTAACTGATCCGCATCCGCTTGCGCATCAAAATCTATGTGCGTATTAACAGGGTCCTTTGCTAATCTGTAATACGATGCTGCAATTCCTTGTCTATTTGTTACCCGCCAATAATTTTGGCACATCGAAATTGCACATTTTGCGATGTTTGTTTATAGTTAACAGACCGGAAAACATTTCCGAGCAATATAGTGCATGTACTTACATTCGTATATTTTGCAATGTAGCCGTGTTGATTGTTGTGTGGATACATCAAGTGCATTGCTTGTGATGCTGCACTGGTAAGAGAATGACGATATTGTTTCCTTACATCAAAGGGTCATTGCTTCCCTGGTTATGCATTGGGAGATGCTTCAATTATTCGTCGACAAAGCCGCAGAGTCAACAATCCTATTGATTTATAAAATAATTTACTTAATTTTTAGGCCGCAGTGTACAGTTACGTCAGTATTTAACATGGAATCCACAAAAGGCAAAGGTTCAGCAGCCTCGTCTGATGCTTCATTCCAAGCCAGGCAACCAACCGCTTCAGAAGACACCAGGCGAACCTTATTGTTGCGGGAGCTATTGTGAGTACTTTGATCGTTTGTTATTGTTATCTAGTGGTTCGAAGCCCACTCTCGCAAGCGTCGCTCATTGGGGGTTTTGTTACACTTTAACTGTACGAGTATGTTATCCAAATGCACCGTAGGTATTGATCTGGAAATGGCCAATGTCAATTCACATTTTTGCCAACAAAGCCGTAAGTTCATTTTGCCGATCGAGCCCTCATTTCGAAGGGGATCCTTCTCCTCTGACATCTCGGAAGTGATGGAGTTCGCAGGCACGTAGATGCTGCCTTGGTACTGTTGGCAAAGTTTTTTTTGACACTACTGTACTAGAATACGGTCAAAGGTTACAAAATGTGCTGAGAATATATCAGTTTGGCTTGGCTTCTGACTGGTAGCGGCGTTGGCAGCGATATGTTCTCTGGGCTTCATGGTATTCTGTACAGGGTGTTTCATAATGATAGCACAAACGTCTGCAGCGATACAGGTCCAAGCAATGACGAACCAAAATATCTTCTTGTTCTTTTGTAAAAATTATCCGATGGCGGCGGCCACCTGTATGCATGGGAGTCTATGGCGCCAATCGACGGAGCCGGCAAGTTTGAGGCACACCATATCTGAGAAGAAAGTCGAGGCTAATTATGCCATGGAATACGCATGCTCATGTCTGGCTTGCACTTTCTTTCACACTGTTTAGTGCGTTCTCTTTTGCACTTCTGATATGGACTCTCAGAAGGACTTGGATATGTTCTCCCCATTCTCCCCTACATGCTGCCCTCGCCTTCACCGGATCTTAATTTGCAGATAAATATCAATAAGAATAATTATCAAATATTAACAAAGTTAGTGCCTTCCAGTCGGTAATCTGACAAAATAACCTGATGTTCCTGCGGGTAATCAGGGAAATTTCTTTGGGGAAAAACTCTGCACCATTTCTATTTCATCTAAATCAACTGACGGTCAAATGGGCAAATGATATAGAAGAATGGGCCTTGGTGATTCACCTTGCAGTGACACTCTTAATTCGTATTGGTATTAAACCATCAGCTAGGGTACAAGTAAGGGACGCTTTATCTAGTGTATCATAAAGTTATACGAGTCTCCGGGTCGTGTCCTGGACTATCCCAGTTTTTCTTGGAGGCTGTCGCCCTCTGAACATCGGTCTATTCTGCTGACTCACCAGGCCAGGAGTGGAAGAAGCCCCTGCTGCATGTGTTTTTGGAAGCGTCTTCATCTTCCATCTCCTGGTTGTCTTTCCCACTGTTGCCGTGCTAGCTGATGTGCTAGCGTGTGGGTTAAGTGTGCCAATACATTGACAGTCGCACAAATAGTTTCCAATTTGAAGTAAGCCCAAGCGGCAGTTATTATTACAAAAGGCTACCTCCAAGGTATGGTAGCGTGTCCATTGCTGCCTAATTCATTCCTGTCTCTTCACTTGGGCATATTCGCCCGGTGTTTTGCATAATCTGTGGCCTTGTTGATAGGACTTCAAAGTTGTCACCTTATATCCTCTGTCATGTATATTATACGATTAACCACCAGCACAGTCAATTCTAGTGAGAAGTTGCGCAACATACCTTCCCTATAATTCAATAATTCGGGAGCGAATTCTTGGAGGCTGGGTTTCGTTTGGTTTATATCCGGTGTAACACGCGTTATAGTAGGTTTCAGAGCTCCAAATGATATTTCATAGTCATCGGCTTTGCTGAGGTAAAAGAGAAGCTTCCAGTGTAGGTACAATAGATTTTTCTGATGTGTTGTTGCCCTTCGGCGTCTGGTTTATGACTGACTGTGTGCCTGGCCACCATCAGTCTGTATGGAATAGCATATTCTTTCTTATAAGGCTCTTCAAATTTACTCATTGCATTCTACGCAAGTGTCATTTATTTTTGTTCTTTTGCAATAACTGCATGGTTATAATTTGGGGCATTATTTGTATGGAATCGGTCATCATTAAGATTTAGCAAGAGTCCGCAGGGTCATGTACTGCTGCTTCTTCAGTGATCTTGAAGCTCACTTGTTAGAATTCAGGGTAATATAAAAATCCCCCTATTGTAGAGGCTCAGTTTTCCCGAATTTCATTTACGTAAGTTATATTCTTAATCTCATGAAATATACCTCACCTTGTAGTTCCAATATCTGTAACCTGCTTTTGGCTGTTGAATTACGATATGTTGCCGATCCACGGTTAGCTAGAGGTTTCAATATTACCAGTGCATTTCATCACTAGTGTACCGAGATTGTGCGGAGAGATTACATTTCACTCTCTACTAATTGGCCGTATTGGCAGTTGATTTGACCTGGAGATGGATGGAGAAGCAGATCTAAGTCCAGTAAACAGACTTGCCAACCTCAAGAGTTTATATGCTACAGAAGTGACATCTTCCAGCCTTCTCTGCTTGTTGGACAAGTGCATGAGTCATCTTTACAGCTTGTCTTTATGCAGTGTGATGAAAGAACTTGAAGAATCTCAATTAGGATAACAATTTATCTTATTCATTTGTGTGCTGCCAACTTTTTCAAGATATAAGAGTGGAAGCTTTGCAAACACTGATGATAGATGACGACTGCATGACAAAGGAAGTCATTCCAGTGATTTTGGGATCAAGTAGAGATGATTTACAATCCGTCTCTTTGTCGAGCAGTGAGTGTGATGAATTGTCCAACCAATTGCAGCCCTATGACATGAATTTTCGAAATTCGTGGTTTATACACCTAGTTCAAGTATGAGTCACATAAATAAGAACACGTCTTGGCAGTTAAATTCCCAGGTACCTGTGGCCCAGCCCATGTCAATGTAATAGAAAATGTCATTTATTTTGATATCATAAATATTTAAAATTTAGATAACTGCTAATGTGTAGCCTACATCACCCCCAGACATAATTTTTTGAGAGTCACCCCAATGACCTGGTCTAGTGATATGTCACAGTGCAATGTGAAACCATAATGTGAAATCTGATAATATTATGTAAAATGTGTCTCAGACTGTCCTTAGTAAAATATAAGAGGTAGGGGATAAATCTGCACCTTAACAACACGGTCGGGGTTGGGCGGCGGGGGGCCTCCCGACGGTTGGCAACGTTTCGTCGCAAACAATCGGGTGCCTATTGATACTGCTGCATGGTTACATGGAACTGTGCTTTATTCTT
This sequence comes from Catajapyx aquilonaris, assembly GCA_000934665.2. Classification (NCBI taxonomy): domain Eukaryota; kingdom Metazoa; phylum Arthropoda; class Diplura; order Dicellurata; family Japygidae; genus Catajapyx; species Catajapyx aquilonaris. The sequence continues at coordinate 4,889 of JYFJ02004207.1, forward strand.
CTTTTCGGGCTTTCGGGGATTCAATTCGGTTTGTCTCGGTGTTGCTGTGTGGCTTTTTGCTACCGCAACAGTACTGTACTTTGTTGTGGCCCTGCCAGGCACAGTACGTCGCCCATGCGTGACATTTTTAGTTTTTGCGGAGCGAAAGCGGATCTGGGCAGTTATTGTGGGTTTGTATACGCGCAGGATGTGCAAAAATGACCTGTACAGCCTAAAATATGGGTCAAGGGGTCAATATGACCAGTTCATTTTATGCACGTTTTGCACCCATTGGGGTGGACTACCTACCCAACAAATTTGGTTAAAATCCATTGGAAACTACAGGATGTGCAAAAATGACCTGTAGAGCCTAAAATAGGGGTCAAGCACATGAAATAGTATGAAAAATGAAAATACAGGACCTCATTTAAATCATATTTCAAATATTCATTGCTATTATTAAAAATAATTGTAACAGTTTTACAGTAGCGGTGTAATGACCCGGAAGGGGGGGGGGGGCAATGACCCCAATGACCCAGGTCAGTTTGACCTTTGACCCCTCATAGAACCCGAGATATCGAGGGTCAAAGATTGGTGAGCCACCTTCCAGGTCATTCCTTTTTTTGTGCATCTGTCATAAGGTGGTGAGCAAATTAATGACTGCTTCAATTCATCACTGAACCCTCATAGGTTTCGTAATTCTATTAATTGTGTTCGCAGGATATTTTGCATTCTTCCCTCAAGACTCTAATTTCTTCAGCTTTTAGGCCGAGGCGGAGCTCCTCTTCTGCCTGCCGGAGCGCCTCTTCTGCCTGCTCCCTATGGTCAGTCTCTAGAGGATCCAGAAAATTGGTTAGCAGACTTGTTTTAGTGCTATCAGGAGAATGTAGCTGACTGATAAGGCCGGCATTTGGGAACCTTATAAGTCAAAGTCTAGATTGTCAAAATCTTGCACTTTATTCTTACTTTGATCAATTATTCATCAATAATAATAATAATTTAATGAGATTTCCATGTCTCCTTACCTATCGTAATGATGTTCATGCAATTGTCGATAAATGCACCTATTGTCGTACCTATGGTCGATGTTTCTGTAGTGAACTGCTCTCTGCAATAGGTCAAATTCATTAACAATACAATCTGAGTGTTTAGATCTTCAACCCTACCCAGAAGCAGGTTTTGATTGGATGTGTATGAGAGGTAATATACTAATTGGTTCCATCCGCCAGCATCTCGGCTTCTACACCAGAGGTCTGCACATTTGTCAAAAGGATAGAAGAAAAAAATTGCTGTGTTCACATTACAACTGTACACAAATTAATCAGGCAACTCTCAAGCAGAAAATCCAAGTTGAGTGGGGAATCCCCTTCACTTTGTCATCCGTTGAGAGGAGAGGAGTAGTGAGGTGGCACCCTTACCGAAATTTTCTCTACCTCGCGGCGAGGTCGCGAGACGAGCTTATGGCCACCCAACCGCATACTAGCGGTTGTTTCATTTCGCTATGTCGCGGGCGAGGTCGCGGCCAGGTGGCGGTCGCGAGGTGGGCGGCGAGGTTGTCGCGATGTGGGCTGCAAGGCGGTCAGCGAGCTAGTCGCTAGGTATACCTAGCGACAACCTCGCCGCCCACCTCGCCGCGACCTCGCCCGCGACATAGCGAAATGAAACAACCTCTAGTATGCGGTTGGGTGGCCATAAGCTCGTCTCGCGACCTCGCCGCGAGGTAGAGATAATTTCGGTAAGGGCGTACAATGCAGTCCCATTATTGAGCATATTATAACATGAATGTAAGGACTATGCCTTGGGTTTTCACTCTGAGGCTTTATATGTAATAGAAAATGATGGCCGGTAAATTTCTTTTTGTGTTCCAACATCACGGTGGCCACTGATAGAGAATCTAGCAGTTTTGGAGCAGGTTCCATGTTCTGCATATGTGAAAGAGTAATAAAGGTCCTATGCTTGCATTAAAATTTTACATGTTGTCCAAACTGTCGGCATCATCCCTGAGTTATCTTTTAATTTGTTTGAGAGGAATCCCATGCTTTCTCACTAATTACAAATGCTTTACTGCATTCTTGGAGTTTAAATAACTATATATATTGTTTGGCTTGTTTTCTACATTGCTAGATTACTTTGGTTGTTAGTCCAAAGAGCAAACAAGTTGTGAGGACCTTTTCTTGACCTTCAGGGCTCCATCTCGTCTAGTGGTTCAGGGAATATGTTGCCTGGAGGGCTGAAAATGCCATTGTTTGTTGGTCTGTTGCTTTTGCACATTTCCGTCTTAGTTCATCGTGTCTGGAATTACTAGCGAACAATACAACTTGTGATTCCCTGGTTGTTCCGGCGTCTTCCTGCAATCAAATTGTGCAGGTTACTACACATAATAGTCTGTGAATGAACAATATTAATCCAGTAATACCCATTTGCAATTTTAAGTATTTTCTCAAGGACTGTAGAAATACATTATTTGACTTAGCGAGTTGTTTATTTTGCGTCCACTTTCACTTCATGGAGGTGCAAGATTTGTTCCCATCCAACTAGAACATAGCTCCTTTCCAATTAAAGAAATATCACAGCTATGATTGGGAAGCAAAACCGAACTCATTTTCGCCAAAAATTGAGGGCTAAAGACATTTCTCTCACCTGAGTCTCTCGAGCTTCTTCGCTGTCCTTTTCTAGCATGTGTTGCTTCAAATTGGCTTCCCGGCGGAGTTTGGAATGTTTCGCAGCAGTGAGCGCACAGCAGAGGTTCCGTACTTTGTACGCCTGGTTCCTTTGCCTGTCGATAGCCAAGTAGATGCTGGAAATAAATCACCCTATTTGGCAAATCGTTGAAATACTTTTCAGGGTTTGAGCCTATACACAGAAGATGTGCGATATCTCCTGGCAAAAAAATCCGCGAAAAATTGATATCGTCCTGGATTAGGATTGACCTTACATAGGCATTGAAGTAAATATTTTTACACATTGACCATGAAATGTGTCTTTGCCCTGGTAAATGTCAACAGTGAATTCGTGTGATGTATAATGATTTGTGGCACCATTTAGGGCAGTTGGAAATCATGAACTGAATTAAACGTCTGCCTCTCATGTCGACTATTGGGTCAGACGAGCTTCGATTTGACTTAATGGTTGTAACTTCATCCCATGCAGCGTTTCTTATCTTCCCAATCTTGAGATGATGATTCTGACACTGTTCAAACTGTTAAAGTAGCAAGTTTATTTCTCAATATAGGCGCTACTTGATATTTTCAGCTCTGGCTGTAGCACCCGCCAGCTATACACTTTTGCTGATGCCCAGGCCAAAATAGATGGTTGTGGAAGGCCTGCATTATTGAATGGTAATAATCCCACATGTGTTCCTTAATCTCTGCATTTCATTGCTTAATACACTGTGACTATTGGGTGGGGAACATGCAAAGGGTAGATTAATGCTGCTCCTTCCTAATAACTTCCACAGCCAAAGAGAATTATTATCATGGCCACATCTAGCGTCACAAAATGTGGTTATTTTTATCCATATAACATTGCTTGAAACAACTTGACCTAAAGGTGTTGCGAAATGGATCGAAGTGATCCTGGAGCATTTTCCTTTGGTTTTCATTGGTCACTCTACAACGGATTTTTTATTAGTTCAATAATTTTCCTCGCCAATTTGGCCTGTTTCGGGTTGTTTCGGGTTCATTCCCCAATCCGCCTCGAATGGACTGAGGGTATTTCCCTATACTAAGCGCTTGCCCCCAATGATTTGGAATCATATTGGTCCTGGTTCGGTCCAGCTAAATCTGGGATGCGCACTGTTCAAATTGTGTTCCGTATGAAAAAAATTACAATCAACTGTATGGTGATAATGCTGTAAAACTTGAGTCGAGATTAAAAAATTAATATTACTCGTCTAAGGATGGCATTGTCTGATTGCTTGTTCTTCCTGGTAAGGGGCTGGGTGTCCCAATTCGGTGTATTGTTGCCGACGTTGTTGGCCACGTATGTTGTTTCATTTTCGAATCGGCACGCACCAACAGCGTCTCATTCGCCCTGGAGAACACGTAGGAAGATTCTACTTACGTATTTGGCTTAGATTTTCCTGGCCAGTTTTGGCTGTCGAGGGTCATGTTGAAGAGGAGTCCCCCTATTAAATATAATTTTCTTGGTCCCGATTCGGCCCAGCGAAACCACGTCATATGCACTGTACTTATATCGTATGAGGTCTGTCAATATGTGACCCAGGGTTGCATCCTGATTTTGTGATTGATGTACGAGTATAAGCTACCATGGTCCTCAGGCGTACTTTGTTTTCCTGCACATTCGATGCAGAATTCGCATTGTAAGTAGAAAAATTTGCATTCTATCATTGTCTAAGGCCTATGGAATACCCACTCTCGTGTACGTCTTTGGATCATATTGGATTTTCCCGGTAATTCGGCATGGTTCAGTCCCTGCTGGTGGAAGGCCACAACTGTCCTTCTCTGTAATCATGTTTGCGTTCTGTATGAGTAAACAATTGGGGCCAGTTCAACAATAATATTGCAAGCGCAAGCTAGTTCTATGCACCGATCATGGTAATCAGCATCTGCGGAACAGTCATATGGCACCAAAGTGACAGTGGATCACATGCTTTCCCTGGATTGTGAGTCTGCGAGAGAACTTTCCACACAGCTGATGATAATAGTTGAACATCAGTGTCTCCTATGTCCATTCCCTTCCTCTGACTACTACATTCAATTACATTTCTATTGCAGGGTGCATGAATTTTTATGAACGTGAAATTTATTTGCCCAGAGTGCATAATAGGACTTATCAATTTCCAATGGCACTGAAATTAAATTGTCCACCTTACTATTTCTGTTTTACTGAATATAATCATTTTTATTACTGCTATGGAATCCTTTCCAATTGTTAGTGTTCAGTTGTCTTGTGTGAGGAAAGGGCATAATCACATGGCCGTTTGTGAACGTAGTAATATTACTTCACTAACAAGGCCAGTTCAGCTTGAAACTGGAAAGTGGAGGAAATATTAAGAATACTATTCAAGATGCTCCAGCATGTTTAAGCCGGTAATATTTTGGCATACCACGTGGTATCAATACTTCTGTCTAATTCTTCATAATGTGAAGATGGTAGAGTAATTATGTGAAGTTGGTAGAGTAATTATTATTTGAAATATTATTAATCAGAAAGTGCACGTGACACCTACGGCATTTTTTGTCGTATCAAACAGTTTTGCTTCAGATCAGGGCATCTCACTATTGTGCCTTTGAACATGAGGGATACTTCTTGCTGATCTGCACTTATGATGGGTGCCACCGGACATCTACGGTGACACCTATCTGGCACAATAGAGTTCCACAAGAAAAATTCGCAGGAATTATTGGTGCCGTGGGTCTAATATACGCAGAGTATACATGCTCGACGCCCTTCTTCATGCGGATACGTGATCATTGTGTTGGAACACAAGGAATAACAAATGTTTACTAGTATGCAACTTATTAAGCCCTGTGGCACCAATCCAAACGCTTTCACCTTTGTACTGTACAATACAAAGGGATAGTCTTTTTGAATGGACACCTGCAGGATTTTACAAATGAAAATATAGTTGCCTATAATGATCAGCATGGGACTGGCGAATGTCGTCGCCACACTTGCTGGAATCACCTTCATCTTGCTGGATTGGTCTTTCTTCAAAAAGGTTTCATAGACCGTCTCTTTTCGACTTGGATCACAGTGGTTACCCTTACAATGACAGCCGCTTCAGAAGACAGGAGGCAAGCCTTTTTGTTGCGGGCGCGAGTGTGAGTACTTTGACCATTTGATACTGTTATCCAGTGGTTCATAGCCCAATCTAGTACTCGTCGCTCTTTGGGGATTTTTTTACACGAAAGCAACTAGTTACTGTCGTCGTAATGTGGAGATGGCCAATGTCAATTCACATTTTCGCCAACAATGTAAGTTCATTTTGTCGACTGGCCATTTCCAGGGAGCTCCTTATCTTCTGATCTCGGTAGGGATAGAGATGCTGCCTTGATGCTGTTGGCATAGATCATTGAAACTACTAGCGTATGTCCAAATTTGGAGAGAACATTGGTGTCCCTGAATAATGGGTGGCCTTGTTCACTAGCTGCTCTGTTTTCCGCTGGTCGGGTTTATTTTGTCGACTTGCGCGGTGTTATTATTGACTGAACTGATGTTGTCTTTCGTGCGCGTTGAGTTCCCTCATTGTCTGTCGCTTGCTATTAGCGAGATGGGTTTATCAGTTGACGTATTGCATAGTTGTTCTCATGGTTTTTCTTGTTTCTATTATTAGTGACTTTGTAACATAAGTACAACTGCGATTAGTCTTGAGCGTGTTTTTCCTCTGTAGTGCGTGAGGCACTTGATTGTTGATTATTACGGTGTTTCTTGATGGGCGTTTCTGTTCTGAGGTGCCCGGGGTCTAGGGCCTATTGGCCGGGTCGACCCTTGAATCTTACCTTGGTCGACTTATATAATAATTGAAAACTCTTTTGGTTGAGCCTCGGATGGAATTCCTCATATCCCAGAAGTACGCGTACTTCTTAATGTCTTTTCCAGAGACCGCGGCATCCGATGCTCTGAGTAGTGCCATGGATGGCGTGTTCTGAATGATTTGTGGCCCATTCGGCATTGCAAGTCTGTTCCTGTAGTTGTTCTTGGAGGCCGTCGCCCTCTGAACATCGTTCGGGCAGTTGAACTCTTTCTGTCGGAATCTGCTCCGCCGACTGGACACCTTCCGTTTTCGCCGTGCTAACCTGTGAATGAAACTAATCTGACATATCTTCTTACGCCTCCAGGCAGCCATCTTGTTATGAAAGGCGTTAATGGCATAAAAACCGGCTGTAAATATTGTCTCCCAACAATGGTAACAGTTTACAAGTTTTATTCGGCTCTATTGTGTTCTGTAATTACACAGGATTCTAAACTTGCTTGTATGTGCAGCACTCAAAATATTAATTAATATTATAATATCAATAACGTCACGTGGCCGTATCCTGACACATCGAGGGTGAAAAGTTGACGGAATGTCTGCAGAGCGGAGAGATTAAAGTCTGAATAATAATTATGATCAAATGCAAAAACATTGTTCTTTCAGATTTTTGAATAAATAGTTTTTTTTTTTTTAAATCTGAAACCTTTTATTGTAAAAGCTGAATTTATTCCTTATGGTTGTAATTTGGGCATTATTTGTATGGAATTTATTATCATTAACATGTAGCAAGAATCTGGAACGAAGAGCTGAAAACTGAAAGTTGACCACTGCTTGGAGATTTATGAAGTGATATTTATGCAATGGTGCCAAGATATGTCCTCCAACGTGCCTATTTATTTCACCCCGCTGCTTTTTCCAAACGGAACTATGGGCAGAACCAATGTCTAACGAGTTAGAATATTTATTTGGTGACCTTTCAGCTGTGTGAAGCTATTGATAACAGAAGTCCTAGATCGATGAGCACCTTTTCGCAATGTTGTAACATCAAATATCCAGTGCCTTTTCTAGATACTCATTCAATCTAGGCTCAGCAGAGGTTGGTTGTGTTTGTGTATGATTCTTATTGTAGGGGCATCTATTCTTCACCACAGATTGTCGTCATATAGACGTGCTATCTAACTATACTATACTATACTACATTCGTCACAGCTTTAATCCCATTCAGGGGTGGCCAGTGATGACCAGATATCTGGCCATCTCGTTTGACCGATATAATCAACCCTCTGGTGACTGGTCAGACCACGCAGAGATCCCGAGGGTGCTGTTGACGGCTGAAGCCCAGGTGATGGAAAACGACCAGGATGGAAAACATGAAGACTTCTTCACTCGCACAACCACTCCAGGCCACTTTTTCGTTGGAATTTGTGGTACATTACCAGTTCCATCTTGACCTGAAGCGTCCCCACGACATGATGAGCCATACTGCGTCTGGCCTGTTCTCCACCAACAAGTCGCATTCTTCCACTGTCCCATTTGCGTCGTTGCATCGCACTGGGACGCCGGCTTCAAGGCAGGACCCAACGTAGCGCTTGCGATCCGGTGAACCTATACTATACTACAGAATATAACAGTATAACCTGATGTTCTAGCAAATCTAGCGTGTATTCAGAGAAATTTTTCGTTAGGAAAACCTCTGTAGCTTTTCCATGTCATCTAAGTGAGCCAATGGCCAAAATAGGTGAATGATATAAAATAGCAGGAGTTCAAAGAGCACTTTTTTCTTATGTTATATCCTGCAGGGCTCGCTCTTGTCTAGTTGTTCAGGGGATATGTTGTCTGGGTGGTTCGAGGCCCACTCTTGCACTCGTCGCTCTTTATGTTGTTTTTTTTCACTTAAAAGGCGAGAAGTTCTTGTGATATGGCCAATGTCAAGATTTTCGCCAACAATGTAAATTAATGTTGCCGATTCGTCCCACATTTTGAGGGAGCTTCTCTTGACATCTGGGATATGGAGTTCGGAGGCATGTACAATGTATGTCGTAGTGATCATTGGTCAGTTGTTTCTCATTTTGGCCTAGCTGCTGACTGTCAGTGGCCTGTTCTCTGGGCTTCATCCTCTATTGTACGCGGGGTTTCATAATGATACAAACATCGGTACAGTGATACATGTACAAGCAATGAGGAACAAAAATATTTCCTTGTTATTTTGTTAAAATTGTCCTATGGCTGCCGCCACCTGTATGGGTCTTTGCATTCAATCGACGGAGAAGACAAGTTTTAGGCACACCATATCATTATCCTGAGAAGTAAGTGGAGACTAATTATGCCAGCATTTACCTACGTGGAATAGACATGCTCACGTCTGTCGTGCACTTTTACGATTTACTTCACTTTGTCCCGTGCCGTCGTTTTGTTCTGCTGCTATTTGGGCTTGGTGTCGTCCCACATTTCAGGACTGCTTTTTCATCAGGCAATAAACAACAACAGGTTTATTTTTTATTGTGGTTCTCAAGTGTCTCCAGATGGCCTTCAAATTTCACTTCGCCAGCATCATCAGTTATGATTTTAGGAGTATTATTTTATCAGCTCTGCTATAACCTTCTGCAACCTTCTGCACCTTCTGCAAAAGGAAACAGTAGAAATGATTCTTTATCCTACTTCGGGAGGCGAAATATGTCCAGTATTACCTTGCTCTAATTAAACGATAATTTATTATTAAATACTGTTTTGGTGAAGTGTAAGGCCAGGCGAAATTGGGCCTGAGTTTGGAAGATCATTTCCCCAGAAGTACACGTACCAGTAGTCACTTCCTGGGAGTATGGCATCTGATGGCTGAGCCTTTGAATATTCCACCATTTGAGTGGGAACCGTGTCCCTCGATGTCCACTCCCAGGAACTTGTCAACAGGCCCAGCTGTTGCCATTATGACAATATTGAACCAGAATACTTTTAAAAATAGGCTCTTGAGTAGTCAGAGATAAAATGGTGGTGACAAGATGCATTTGCTGAACTTCTACTTCAATGATCTTGGACCTCACTTTTGAAAGTAAAAGTAATTTTAAAATGGCCCTCATTGTGGATGGAAAGTTTTCGTTGATTTCATTTACGTACCGTACGGTATATTTTAAATCTTATTAAATATACATCATATTATATTTCTTGTATCTGACCGGCTGCTGCATTGAAATGTTTTTCGTCCACTTCGCCAGCGACATGGCAGCTGCATTTCGTGTAACTGCATATAGTATGGGTCTTTAACGGTCCCATATCATTTACTTCTAACAGTCATTTTTGGGCTACTGGCCGACGTGGGGTCATCGATCACTAACGAAGCGCCAAGTGACTTGTCGTCATCCGCTTCGAAGAACTCTGTGTGTTTTATTCTTCTGCCTGGACGTCTGATGTGGAGGTGTTAATGGAAGGTAATACGGTGAGCTACCTGGTGTTATCGTCTTCTATATATGGAAAGATGAGGAGGTATTTCCTGGGTTGGTGACGAAAATTTAGCTGCCTGGTGAGGTGGTCGCCATATTCTTTTTGGCGATACATATATACTTATTTTACTAGATCACACTGACATGTATAATGTACGTATAGTATTTAATTATATAAATGCCATTGTACTACACCGTCTGATGGATGTGGATGGGGCAATGAATGGGGCAACCGTGGGGCTGGTCCATTGGAGAGACGTTCGGCGATGGCTGGGGCCAGGCTTTCGGCGATTGGCGAGACTACTACCACGGCTAGGGGCGGGGAGCGTGGCGGCGCCAGGGTCTGGTCGAGGGTAAGGGCATCATCAAGAGAATCCGGGAGCTCGCGTTCATCAAAGTCCTGTGGAGTTAAGAACCAAATAGTGACGAGTGTGAGAGAGTGATAATACAATGAAAATATGTAAACAACTCGCACACCGTAAAATTGGGTCAGATTGTGCCACTTTTTGAGGTTTTTCATATGAGCAAACCAGAGAGTAATGCATATAGTGTAACTAATTTTATATACAACATTGCTGCATATCTTACCTTTCAGACCATATGAAAACCTCGGGAGAAAGACACGACTTGATTATTATTATTATTATTACAACGTCCCCTGCCGGCACCTTTCGCACTATTTGGTCTTCTCGCAGAGCACTGGAGACTCGATTCTCTCGGTTTTGCAGATACGGCTTTTTTCTGCGGGACGGCAGAGGTGTTGAAGGTGGGAATGAAAGTAGTTAATAAACGTCATAAAAAAAGATGTTGAATATATTCACAATCTTGATAGTGAGTACAATAATTACCTATATTTGCAAGGTTTGTTTTGTTAAAAGTGCAGCTCTTTGCAATGTAGAACGTGTGCTTTTTTCTCATCTGTCATAAGCTAACATGCTCCCTTGCATGAAAGTGTGGATAAGAGAATGTCCGTTCTATTGATATCTCGTACCGGTATGTAGAAATGGGTGGTAATTGATAGGATATATGGCACTTTCTACTGCATTTAAAATACGTTATCATCAAATATGAAGTTCAGAAATTTCGTAGTGGGTAGTGAGGTTGGTAGGTAAGATGTTTCGGCAAGGAAGTGTGGTACTCGGTAAATCCATTAGAGGAGTGGGATGTGACACCCTTCACACTGATTTTTCGTCCCAGTGACTGATCCATTATCCTTACCGTCAATGTCAGTTATTTAACACTAACCCCATCGCACTACTTGGTATCCCAGGTTCTAGTTCTCACGCATGATCGTCGTGGTTTAAGATAGCCAAGAGTGTGGGTTGGCCTCAGAGAGATGGAGGAACAATCCATACTTACAACTAGTTTACATGGATTAAGATTGTTGAGATTAATTTGGAACTGACAATCATATTCAATATACTGTACTTGATTCTAATGGTGCATTGCAAATATGTGTAATGTAGTTACCCGCTATATTAAGTCAATTTCGCTGCTTGATGACGACGTATTTCTAGTTTTCTAGGATACTGTCCAGCTCCAAAACGCGGGAATCACCTTCAGTGGGTCTGTAATTCATGTTGCGAATGCGATGCAGGCGGAAGACGCGGGTAAAGATGAATCTTCGCCATATGGTCTTTCATAAGCCATTCTATTTCCAACAATTAACAAATAAACAGCGAATAGCTTACTTTAATAGCTAAATTAGGGAGCTTTTTCTTGCTGCCTCAGCGGTGAGTTCCTCCTCTCTCAACGCTTGCATTTTTTTTTCTCGAAAGCTGCTGGAGTCACTTGCCATCCGGTAATAATTCATGTTACCAGTTATTGCATGTGTGCGTAATAATTATACCCGCATAGTTGGACAGGTGTCACTTTGGCAGGTAGGTCGTTATTGAAACTGATTCTATGACAAGTTATTAAACTGCCAAAGACACTGTGCTGTTATGGCCTGCTACCACTGCACGTTTTTGTTTTGACCCTTGCAATAGGCGCTAGACTTGATCCCTGGTTATTTTCACCTGCATGTCTGCCATCTGAAATAATATGATGTGCTTGCTCGAGAGTCTTGCAATAGCATGAGTGACTCGATGAATGGCTCTGCATGTCGTGGTTTTTTGGTACTCTGTACATGTTGCATTGGAGCGAGCTTATTTTTGGCACTTTTTGCTGAGGCGCAGGCCAAAATGGGTGGTTGGTAAAGGCCAGCAATATTGAATGTATACGACTCGTCATTGAAATACTTTGGCTATTCATACTGTTGATGTTCAGACGAGGTCCTTTGAAGTATTTTTCTTGACATCCACCAAACTCAGGGGTCCTTCGTGGGCTCGCTTCCTTAATAAGTTGGTGTGCCAGGTCTTCTCTCCCATCCCTTCTGGAACCCGACCGTGGGAGGTAAGGGGACCCAGCACATCTGCATTTTTGCTTGGAGACGTCCATCTGTCGTACTTAGACAGCATTAGGCTTCCACCCAAAATTATTGGGGACAGCACAGTAAGGGTTCATAGGTATGACTCGCACTGTGGCGAGGAAAAAAAAAGTAGTAATTAGCCAGTTTGGGTCATAATCTTATTAATAAATAAAATAATTTACTTCGTTTAGGCTATACAGGGTAATGTTCCAGTAGTCCGCCAGCTAATACGAAATTGGTATTCATTTGATCGTGTAAAGTTGGCAAGTATGATGACAACTATCACCGATAATTTCATGTAGTTTCTTACAAGATGAATTTATTATGGCAACTTCGTATACAGTTTTGCTCATACATTGCTAACCTAAATAATAGCATAAAGTATACATAATTATATCACTCAAGCCAGTTTAAGCCTCCAAAATTCCGCCTCATGGTAATAATTAGACATGAATGTGACTAGTTCACCCATTCCCATGTTATGGTCGTGTGCTGGTAGTTGGTCTAATTTAGTTTACGTTGGGAATGTTATCCTCAGTGCTGCGGAAGTTAAATATGTAAACTGGTGTCATAATTTAGGAATGATCTGGTCTCTGGATATCTCTGGCCTTTGCTCTCGCATATTTATGCACCGATGCCGTGACAGGAGCCAATTCCATAGGACATCAAAATGAAATTACTTGAATCCGACGCATGATGGCACAGGTTTATGAAATTGTACCACTTTTTGTATTGGAGCCATCTTCAGGTTAGCACGTTCCGGCACGTTCCTGTTTCAAATCTTGCAAAAGTACATTTTGGAAAGAATAGACTCTCCCAGTTGTGTGATCTCCTTCACATCACTAAGCAGCATCTATTATCATCGGTAGTGATTATACAAATGGGTGTAATGCAGCTTGGGAATGCTCCCACGTGCAGCCTGTGAGATGAAAGAAAAGTGCTTCGAAAACTCTTCTTATACTATCATCTCTTCTGGTCTAATCACATCTGATTTCTTCAGGGTATTCAGATAGGGTCTAACATAATACCTAGTCATGCCTTGTCAGTTCCACTATCTTGTCTGCCAGATCAGGAAAGTCTTGTGCAGTTTCCCTCACGAAGATTAAGGACGTATTGTCCATCGTTATCAGTTGTTTCAAATTTACTACCGTGCTTCATTAAGCTGTCAATAAATAAATAAAAAAAAAGTCATAAGTTTATTCAACTTCCATTTTTGCATATCATGCACTGGTCAGAGTCCAAATCGCAGACTGTTCCTGGCCATGAATCGTTGAGCCTTCTTTGGTTCAATTCTGTCATCGTGGCAATCATCCATTTCACATTTTTCCATGATTTAAAAAAGCACACATTACAGTGCGAGTGACTCGGCTCTGGATGGACAATGTTGACAGCGAAATTTCCGGCTGCTCGTGGAAGGCAACAACCGTCCTTCTCTGTTCTTCAGATGATATTGGCATGTGGTTTGAACAAACAATGTGATAAGGTCAGTTCAACAATAATATTGGAGACGCACTGATATAACTAATTGACCTAGCGAATTGAATAGCATCACGTCCACTGAAAAAAATTCACGTTACACATGGCATTCTAAAATAACACTTTTTATTTTGAATGGACACCTGCAGGATTTTACAATGAAAATGTTGTTTAATGAATTTGACAAAAATTCAGATATTTTTCGCATCTTCTAATTGCAGTAGTTGCAATATAGTATGTCGTCATGTATAATTGGTCACTTCGTCACTTCCACCATTTTGTTGCCTCAAACCGGCATGAATTCCGCCAGCTGGCAGTCCTGCCAGCACCATGGCCACTTTCACAATCATCTACACCTCCTCACACCTTCTGCATGCTGCCTGGCCTAGTTCTTCCTGATCCTGATGCTCCGGCGGGACAAAAATAAAATAAAATGAAGGACATAATGGTACAGCATAATAACCTGCTGTAAATATTGTGTCTCCCAACAATGGTACAGTTTACAAGTTTTATTCGGCTGCATTGTGTTCTGTAATTATCCTACACATTATTCTAAGATTATTTGTATGTGCAGCACTCCCAAATATTTAGTAGGGGAAGGGGTCCATATTTCGACCATGCGCCTAATTCCGACCACCATGCTTTCTCCGTGGTAATGGGCACGATGGCAGGTGCTTCAGAAGAAACCAGGCGATCCTTTTTATTGCGCTAGTGTGATAGCTTTGATCGTTTGGTACTGTTATCCAGTGGTTCTAAGCCCCCCCCCCCCCCCCCCCTCCTCCCCTCCCNGTCGCTCTTTGGTAGTCTTTATCCAATGAATTCTTGTCGTCGTGATGTAGAGATGGCCAATGTCAATTCACATTTTCGACAACAATGTAAGTTAATTGTGCCGACTGGGTCCACATTTCGAGGCGGATCCTGCTCTTCAGAGGAGGGATGTCCATGGTGCCTTGGTGCTATTGGCATTCCTGACTGGCAGCGTGTGTGTCTTTGGTGAGACTACACGCGATATCATGCCGTCTTTTTTTGCACTTCCGATATGGCCTCTCACTTGGATATGTTCTCCCCATTCTTTCCTACGCTGACCTCGTCTTTATTGGATCTTAATTTGTACATATATAGCAGTAGTAATTATAAATTATTAACAAAGTTGGTGCCTTCCAGTTTGTAATAACCTGATGTTCCTGCGGGTAGTGAGAGGAATTTCTTTAGAAAAAACTCTGCACCTTTTCTATTTCATCTAAATGAGCTAATTGCCTAATAGGAGAATGATATAGAAGAACTGGACTTGCTCCTTCTCCTTGCCAGTTCGTATATGTATTAAACCCGGCCTCAGCTACGGTACAGTAACGGATGCTTTAAGCAGACCGCGCATACAGTTCACCTGCGTACATTAATTAACAAGTTGTTTCATCCAGTCAATGTGTTTTTGATAACAAATATGCAACTCGGCATGTCTGAAAGCTGCTGCTGCTTCCGCCATGTAAACAGTTGCCGTTTATCAGTTATGATTTTAGGAGCAGTATTTCTTAGCTACCAGCACCTTCTGGTGTCGACGTTCTTGCAAATTACAATCTGTCGTCATGTCTGCAAAAATATTGCCCGACAGTATGGTACGTGATCTTCTTGGTCTTCGCCATCCTCATGTATTAAGAATCTGTGCAGGACAACACATGCTCTTGGAACTCTGACTCCGTCTGGCAGCCAGAATACTAATCTCACTAGACGTTCTGCAAAAAGAAACAATAGAGATGATTCAATGAAAGAGTGGAACATATCCAGTCTTATTATCTTACCTTGGTCGAATTATATAATAATTGAAAACTCTTTTGGTGGAGTCTAAGCTTATCGGCGTGGGGAAGGCCTGAAGAAATTGGGCCTCAGTTGGTAACTTGTATTACCATTATGACAATTTAATCACATTTCTTTCCTCCCACGCACATGTTTGAAATGCAGTACTGAGAGCTGCGACGTAATTTAGTTGTTATGAATACGTGGACACCGTCCTGGTGAGTATACAAAAACTGTCCCAATTTATTTCTCTGAATATATGCATAGTAAAAAATTCCACAAAAACTGGGAATGAGAAAGCACTAGCACCACGACGCTTTTCCTGCCTCTAAGAGTCTTAAGGGTTTAAGTGCACGCAAGATTTCCACATAAAAGGAGAGAATAAAAGGGCTGCACATTACATCACTGCAGGAATGTTGTGTAGCAATCCTTATGTTCTGGTAGAAATGTGTAATCTCGTTTGTTATTTGGCTCGCACATTGCAGAACAGAAACTTGCATGTTCTGGATGCCCAAGTCTTCTTTCATGACCTCTGAAAATCTGTATTTTAGTGAGGAAATAATCTGATGTTTAATAAAATGCAAGGCAAAGGTCATGATTTGTCTATTCATGCCATTATTTTCTCATTGGTTCTTATCTTCCTTATCTTCCCTTGACCTTGGTCTGTTGTGTCCAAGTCTGACGGTGAAGTATATTTGACTTAAACACCAAGTGTAGCTATTTTCTTTGACAGATTTGTGTCTGGGTAAACCAACTTTTCCACTGGTGGGAAACTAGAGGTTCCTCAAGGTGTGTGTCAAATCATGATTCAGCGAGGCTCATGGTAGAATCAAGGAAGAATCTGATTGTTTACAAGAATTATCCATGCTTGCGATATAGGTGTAGCAACCAAGATGAAAACAGTAATTATAACATAATAATTATTGTCAGTTGTCATACAGAAATGCATCACCTGTCTGGTGGATTGAACCATGTGAATTGATCGTGGGTGTGCCATTTCAAGAATTCGTACAACCCTTCTGGAAGAGCACTTCCGAAATGTAAATATATATCGTTCACATTCAGGCGCGATTTTCAATCGTTCGCAGGAATGTCACTTTGACACACAACCTTTTGAGTCGGCAAGTTATGGAACAGCGCACGCAAGTTATTTTTTGATTGACCTGTCTCCCATAATTCATACTCACCAGCTGTCAACCTTCGGAAGCGTATTTCCACCCAGGGGGATTATTAGTTTCAACTTGCAGTACGGTACTGTTTATAATCTACTGTAAATGCATTATTCTACAAACTTTGCTCAATTAAGCTGGACTGCCTAGCCTAATGTACGTCCATTTCTGATATCCCGGTAGGTCGTAGTTTACTTGCCGATATAAGTCGATGTGATTGGATGCTTATGTCCGGAGCAGGTCAGCCAATAATGGTTTCTGTAAAGGTGCAATTTTCGGGGATGTGTAGACACACATGGAAACGGTATTTTGAAGTGTATAAGGGGGAGCTGATTGTATCGTAGAAAAACTTGGCCGCATGCAAATTGCAAATGCAGTCATACAGGTTTTGAGATGGATTCATCAGTTAACTCGCCAACTTCTTTCTCATAAATTGATAAGTCTGTTTCATGCAGTACTACTGCAGCATACAAGTTCACTGATGGCAAAATAATTGCGCTGCTCAGTTAAATTTTTGCATGTATGAATTTATTCTGTCTGTTAATACCACATATTGAGTGCATCACATGTTTGATGATTCCAAGACCAATCCATAAGTACCGTGAAAAGTAAATATTTGCTTGACATGTTCCTTGGTAGGATATTTTGGCCATGGTGGATATACGCTACAGTTCACAACTACTTCTCCAATGGATATGCGAGCTGGCAGGGAAAAATGCAGCAGAAAAATTCGTCTTTGGATGAGATATTTGGAACGAGTTCTGGATGATTTGCTGTCGTTCCTGTGCGACACCCAAGTCGTCCTTGGTAGGTCGGTATCTATCCCTCACAATTTATTCCCCTGAAGTTACTGCCAGGAAGTTGCCACAAATTGTACTGCTGTTGTGTCCTTATTCCCACCCAGCATTCCTAGAATAATACCAATCAGCTGTCGCAGTCGTTAGTGTACACGAAATGATGACTTCAGGTATCAGTCCCGTATCAGTATTAGTTCCCGTCTGATTATGACTAATGTGCTGCATGATCTCACTGATCTCATGATGACGTCTCAGATTGTGTAGGGGAAACATTGAAGGTGTAAATGGGACTGGTTATGAATCACATCTAAAGGTATGCGCAGCAGGTACTGATGTTCATCTGACATACAATTATTGGTATGACTTATCCCAGAAAACTCCTAGAGATTCACGTCATAATGCAAAATAATGTGGGATACAGTTGTGTTTGCATGAGGATAGATCAATGTGGAATATAAGCATAACTTAAAATGTATTAACTAGTGACTAATAGTATAGCATGATGATTCCTTTGGTTTTCATTGGTCACTATATAGATTTATAAACTTCGTAGCACCTCGTATTACTCATATTAGTTATGAACTTCCTAAGATTGAATAGAGCTGCCCTGCCATCTGCCAACATTATAGTAAATTAAATCCACCCACAATGATTGTTTCGTAGTTCAATAATTTTCCTCGGCAATTTGTCCAGTTTCGGCTGTCGAAGGTCATGTTGAAGAGGACGCGCCCAATTAAATGGAATCGTCTTGGTGTCGGTCATGCTTCATGTTGCACATGGATGTTCTGAACCTATAATTGTTTCATCGCTCGTCGAGATTTTATTCGTCTCCGCACGCACGGATATGTTAGTAGAAAACACTTCGCGCTACTTTCTAACTACTATGGCACGTCGGGACTAATACAACAACCTGCTAACACAGCCTCCGAACAACAGTAGTTAACTAACTGTAAGAGCAAGAGTCGAACATTGCGATTATCTTTCGATGGAACGTCAGCCAAGCTGGGAAGAAGTGCACTTTCAAGTGGCAAGGCTCTCGTTATTCGAGGTAGAGTGCGTATTCTACCTCGAGTATTGAAACCGTACATTGAAATCGGTGTTACTAAGAATTTCTTCAGATCGAGGTAACACTGGTCAAAATAATGCATTTAGTGTACTGTACCACACTACACAAGTGTGGTCATGGTAGATGTCCATTTCACTTGATTTCACTATATTTTTGACCAATAAAGCTGCGTATTATTAAGCAGTTTGTTTTTAAAGGTTACTTTTATAACCTATCAGAAATAATGTCTGCTAAGATGTGGTTGAATGTTGGCAGTTAGTTGCAATGAATTTAGAACCCTATCCAAGATTATGACTATTATTATTTACATTTATGGGATTATGGCAAAGTATGCAGATTTCGTCGTCCTGATTTTAACTGAACGAACTCTGGGCTTAACTCGATTTTGTCACTTTTGTGGGCAATAATGAGCCATTAATGCGTTTTGCACATTTTCTTATTCTCATATTCGCAATTAGGAATTGCAATGACGGCATGATGAAAGCAATAATACTCGTAGTTTGTGCAATGAGCACATGGAATTAAAGCCATTTTGTAACAAGAGTCGTCCTCATATATAGACGGGCTATCTAACTATACAGTATTATGTGATACATATGGCTATACTATAACCTGATCTTCTAGTGTGTATTCAGAGGAATTTCTTCAGGAAAAACTTATGTAGCTTTTCCATTTCATCTAAGTGAGTCAACTGAAAAATAGGGGCAATTCGTCCTACATTTTCTGGAGGAGTAGGGACCCGCGGAACACTCGCCATCTGGCAGCCTGAATGCCCTCATTGCACCTTTTGCAGAAACCATAGAGATTATTCTTTACCCTGGTTCAATGCCGAAGAGGAGGCGAAACATGTCCAGTCTTTTTATCTTACCTTGCTCACCTTAAACAATAATTGAATACTGTTTTCGTGAAGTGCAAAGCCCGGGGAAATTGGGCCTCAGTTGGAAAGCCTCATCTCCCAGAAGTATACGTACTTCTTGATGTCACTTCCAGGGAGCACGGCATCCGATGGATATACGAACGCCTCCTGGTCTAGGTTATGACCCATGGCTGAGTCTTTGAAGATTACATCATCTGAGTGGGAACCGTCGTCGTCTAATATCCATTCCCTGGAACTTGTGCACAGCTATTGCCATTATGACAGTTCCATCGGGATCCTTTAAAAATATGCTTTGATTAGACAGAGAGGCACTGGTAAAATGGTAGTGACAAGATTGCTTCTTCTACTTCAATGATCTTGAACCCCACTTTTGGAATTCAAGGTAATTTTAAATATCCTCCATTGTGAATGGTAAGTTTTACTTGATTTCATTTATGTATATAATTTTAACCCCATGAAATATACCCTACCTTATGGTTCATATATCTGGAACTGACAAATTTCGGCTGCTAAATTGCAATGTTTTCCATCAACTACGCCACAGCAGTTGGTGGCCAGCAGTTTGGGAAATTCCACCCAAGGGGGTGACGACTTCTGGCTTCCGTTGTACACTTTGAGTGGCTACCTTGGTGGCTTCCTGGTTCCGTTGTACGCAAAAATGATGAGTCGTCAGCCCCTTGATTCCACCTGCTGGAAGTATCCCTCAGCAGCTGTAGCCCATTGCTTTCAGTCACATACCTAAAATGAAATAATAGATATATTTTCAACACATAGAAAATAAATCGATAATAACAATCATCATTAGTTAAAGTGTGTTAGAGTACTCATGTGCAGTTGTAAGGGCCAGTTTCATCAGTTTTAATAGAAATGTCTGTAAGCAATGACATTAGTGATTTGAAATGTTTTTGTAACGCGGCAACTATAGCAATGTATCAATTTTTGATAGTGTGTCTAGCCAGTCAGCTGTTGTGATGGGAGGTCCAGTTCATTCAGACAGGGAAGTGCCTTGAATCCAACAACTCGTCCCGTTGAGCAGGAGACTTTTTCTTCAAGAACAAGCTCTCATCATCAGCGAAGTTACCGCATCTTGGAGAGTTTTTTATTATCTAAAGCCACGGGCAGTATGATTTGCTATTTATGGGAAAGACCGCATTTATTCCTTAAGGTGGTATTTTGGGCATTACTTTTTTTATATAGAATGGAAGTTGCGAGCCAAGCGGGCTGCTACTCCTTTTCATGAGGACGTTGCATGAAGAATGTTTCATGAGGTTTATCGCTTACCCTCTACGCCAGCTCTGGTCCTTTACTGTTCTAGTTTGGTAAGCCATCATCTTCTAATGTCGGAGTTTGATGACCGTTCCAGGGGATGTGTCCTCCAACCCACACATTCGGATCCAGGCGACAGACAGGACCCCAACACTTCTCAACCTGATCTTATAGTCATTGCTATTGCCAGTGTACTACATCGGCTGTATGACAAATACATCTTGCACACAAAAAGGTTCCTTCCAAACCTTGTCTTCAGGTCTCTTAGAAAAGAACAAGGCTCAGCCCTGAACTGCCACAGCTCTTCTACCACACTTTCATCTTCTTTCGTCGTGTCTTGTGATCCCCAGGTGTTGTTGACCATTCCCGCACTAGAAAAGTGTGGAGGACAACACACGCGCTTGCCATTCTGTCAACATGTGTACTCCTAGGAACTTGTAATCTGGCCCAGCTGTTGCCATTACAGCAATTATTGCATCTGGATCCTTAAAAAAAAGGGGGGGGGGGGCTCCGATTAGTCAAAGAGGCGCTGGTGGTGGTGACAAAATGCGTCTACTCCTCCTACTATTGATGCTCACATATTGGAATTCAAGGTAATTCAGTTTTCCCGGATTTCATACTCTTTTATTTATTAATTCCATAAAATATACAGGGTGTTTCCGAACTAACTTTACAAACTAATAGAGGGGACCAAGACAAACATATTTCACATAGGAACACGTGTCCGGAAACGCCATCTAGAAGGGGTTCGTAGACGAGGAACAGGTGCGCTCAGACGCGTCACGCGGGAGTCGCCAGGCAAGCGGACTGTTAAGTTAACTAGGTGACGCGCGGATCGTAAACAACTACGCGATACGCCATAACCTGGCAACAGATCCATTGTTGTTCCCAGCTCTTTAATCAGCCAACTACGATACAATGAACAAACGCTACATCAGTACTCCGAAACAAGGCGTGACAACTTCACCAACGACAAAGAACAATGTACTACAGTACATAACTAAGTCAGGGTGTGAGCCACGGTCACAATAGCTGCTCAAAATGACGGCCGCCTCCGGAAATGCAGGCAGTGTAACGTCGCACGATGTTTTCGCTCATCCCGAGTGAAGCAGGCTTCATCAGTGAAGAGGACGCGGCAAGGGAATCGCGGGCTCCTGTCACATTGCTGCAAATACCATTCGCAGAATGTCACTCGCTGTGCGTAGTCCGGCGGGCCCAATTGTTGCACCTGTTAGGGTTACCAGTACTGCATGTATGACATTGAACCATGGGTTATTGCTCTGTGTACCTTTTGCCGACAGTAAGGGTGGAGTTGTTCCTCATGTATAGGACCTTCCACACGCTTACGTGGCCGACGTTCATGTCATGGCCAATGGCCCTTGTACTGGTGGTGTGGTTTGCTGCAATGCGCTCCAGTACATCTTCGAACTCCGCTGTCCGAACAGTCCTCAAGTACGCGTCGTTGGCAGACCTTCGTATAGCAAGTGACCCCGTTTCACGAAGTCGTCGATCGACGGATGCAAATGTCGGGTGTGTTTGGCTTCTTCTCAATAAAACCTAAACCTATGGCGTATCGCGGTTCCACCCCCAGTCAGTTGGGGAGGGCAATGCTGGTGCACGAACCAGAGCCTGGCCCAGACATGCCCTTCCTGGTACACAGCTCGTCTTACGTGCTGCTTGAGGTCAGCACTTGTCGGTGGTATGAGCTGGACATTGTTCTTCTTGGCAAACAGTTTGCAGCGTGCCTTGTCCACATTGGTTGATGTGCTTGTCCTGTCGTAGAGCAGGATGACGAACCTCTCAATGGTCTGCATGGCATCGTCATCTACTTGAATTGGTGCAGCGGAGAGGTCAACGAGGGCCTGTGTGAGCGCACGTAAAGCTGTCCACACTGCCCATGCTGTCCTCTTGCCATGTCCGGCGAAGCAGGTGACCGTGTCACACCCTCTCAAAGCATGAAACATAATAATGAATAATAATAATAATAATAATAATAATAATAATAATAATAATAATAATAATTAATAATAATAATAATAATATAAAAAAACTAAACCCAAAAACCTTCAGTGCGGGCACTCTTACCACAAGAAGGACATGCATGCCATTAACCTCGTCCAGGACAACAGCTCCGTCCATATACCTCTCGGGAGACGACGCGACGCCTGGCTGGACAAGAGCCCTGGAATCGGCCACATCCCTTGTCCTGCGAACCACCGGACGTCAAATACTGCATCTAGATGCTAGAACATCGTGGCAAGTGTGAGAGACTCGTGGCTGTCATTTCCGGAGACGCTGCATAGCTGATTGAAACGCAGATGGTGACAACGGACCGGATTTGGTCTGCGAACCATAATTGGGATCACCACCCTTACCTCCGGCCCTCAGTCCGGATTGGGTCAGCCAAACAGTTTTTGGGGAATGAGCAGAGTCGCCTCCTCGTGGTATGCCCTGGTAACGTTTCCTGTGAAATGGCTAAACGACATCAGGCGGCAACAACTTTTGAGACAGAGGCGAAGACATCACTGATTCCCCCCTCTGTTAGTGCCTGTTTCCACCAGCATAATTTTTGTTCAGGACAAAATACAAGCCAGACTAATTTATTGTTGGTAGCCAATTTTTTATTTTTTATTTATTTTTTATTTATTTATTTATCTTACCCCGTTCTGGGCCATATTGGCCCCTTTGGGGGACCTCCTTTCGTTGTTACATGACTATTACATAACTGAGCTCTTTATAAACCCAACAATATATTTACAAACTACCCCACCCCATTTCATTCCGCTTGGTCTTCATTGCTGCTCTGGCCCGTATTTCTGCTCTGGCCCGTATTTCTGCTCACGTTGTTCCCTTCCTCCGATCTATACCAATGGTCCATGTCCCTCCTCTTGTCACGCTGTTGGTTGGGCTTTGCTCCCCTCTTCGCCATTCCTGCGCTCTCCTTCGTACCTTGCCTCTTCGGGGATGACTGTTGTGACTGTCGTGACGTGAGTTGCCTCTTCTTATTGAGCGTTTTCCATCCAGTTCCTCCTACGATAGCCTGGGGCTCTCTGGATCCTGCATCCTTCCCCTGGACCTCCACCAGATTATTTCCTTCTTCATTAAGTTGCAGCATCACTCGGTCTATCATGAGCTTGTCCATCCTCAGGTGGGCTACACTGCCCTTTTCTCTGGCTTCTAACAGGTACGGAGCCAGCTTACGCCTTTTCTCCCTTGTTGCATATGCGAAATCTTCACCCAGCCGGAAACCCGAATCCTTCAGCAGCACACCCTTTGCTTGTATCATCTGCTTATCCACAAACCGAAGCCATTTGACTATTACTAGGAAAACCCTCGCTACGCTCGCAATTTCCTAGGGCGCTGGCCTAGAAAACCGCTCGCTTCGCTCGCTCTTTTCTAGGCCTGCGGCCTACAGCGCCCACCATATTTTCAATCGCTTCGGACTTATATTGCCGGTGATGATGCCAATCATATCCACACCCCCCACCCTCACCCGTCCCTCCGTGCATTCACATATCCGTGATTCCCTATCCTGCGCCCAATCTGCAATTCCACCTTCGCATTGGCTGGGAAATATGCATTTGCCCAGCTCAACATACCCATACATTATTTTGCAATTAAAAAAATATATATATTATTGTATGAACAGAAATTCACAACCTCTACCGCCTCTACTCGCATGCACTCGCACACATGTATCTAAATAATAATTATATGCACCCTTTCGGACCACGTTTTTCTAACTGCTCATAATAACTTCCCTTTATTATAATCAGCCAATGGAACTTATGGCAGTGTCTGTATTAGATCAGTGGTTCCAACCTGGGGGTCGCGAAGCCTTCTCCGTGGGGGTCGAGGGTGGCCGCGATTATTTTAATAAATTTAAAAAGTAATATTAGATTATCAAAAACTGGTTTCATTCTCCCCGCCACTGTCTTTTGACGTTCTCGGCCTATCCCCATGTTCAGTGTTGAATATCGCGGCTAATCCTGCTTACCAACTCTTCCCACTGGGGATGCCAGTACTGCCGTCAGATGTGAGAGGACCGTAACTCAATATCCACTTCCCTTGCGGCGAGAAAAGAAAGCAAGTGAGTAGGTGACTATAGGGCATCTTACACCAGAAAATTCGACTACACGTGCAAGTCACCCTGGTCTTGTCTCTGATTGGTCGAGAAAATCTGAAGCTTCGCTGTGATTGGTCGAGACTGGCGAGACTGGCTCATGTAAACTGACCTGGAAGGAAGGGACGACGCTGCAGCTCCTCCCGAATGTCGATGACAAAAAAACAGGAAAAGGAGTCACCCTGGTCTTGTCTCTGATTGGCCGAGAAAATCTGAAGCTGCGTTGTGATTGGTCGAGACTGGCGAGACTGGCTCATGTAAACTGCAGTTATCTATTAGATATGTCTTTATAGTGGACTTCTGCCCTTATCAGTTGACCCTTGACCTCGGCTAATTGGTGGCACGCGCCCGAGCGTGTGGCATATCACTGTAGCTATGTAGGCAGCAGAGGAGAGGCCCGAGAGCCCCCCAGGTGACAACCAGGTAACCAGGGTTACATTCCCATACGAATATTTTAAATCAAAAAATATAAAAAAGCAATAAAAGTTTATACCTGAATATCTATGATGTCAAATCTGTTTTTTTTTCAGCATGGTGTTAACCTGGTAATCGCCACACATTTATGGAATGCTGTTTTGTCGCGGGCACTCTGCAGTGTCACAAGTTCACCCCCCAGTCTGACGAGTTCCTGTAATGACTGCGCTATTGTCTCCAGGTGGCTGTTTTGTCTCTGTTGAAGCTGAATCATTTGCCTTTTGCGCTGGCCAGCCTGTGTAGGGGGATGGTGGTAATGAACAATTAGGCATGTGCTCAGATGTAAATAATTCAGCTAGTTGCATAGTTAATAAATTATGACACACACTTGCTCCAAGTATGTCTCTATTTGAGTGTTTCGCGTCTGCCTCTCCCTCCTCCTCCTCCTCTGCCGCCTTCCACTTATACGTATCTTACCCTTGAGCCAGCAGACAGCTGCTCTTGGGACCGTGCTTGCTGGGGCTGTCCAACTGCTCGAGGGCCTCCGAACAATCCCGCCTTGGATCCCTTAACGGCGTTAACGCATTGTCCATGTGCAATCGATGATCAATATTCCCGTCAGAGAAAGAATTCTTGTGTGACACTCAAGCACCTTTTTATATCTCATATTCTACCATATCATACCGTACACTTCAAAGGCGCTGTACGCATAAACTGCTCAACACTTCCAAAAATTTATTGCATATCCCTATATTGGTTTTACGAGTTCTATCAGTCTACACCTAGTGCTTATGCAGGAGTTTCCCTTTACTCGGTACACATCATGTTGACGGCAATGCAAGGCAGTTCAATACTTGACATTGGAAATATTTGCACTTACTTGGCTGCATTGCTGGTGTCCACCCCAAGCTCTTCACCTTGAATATTTTCCATACCCAGGAATGGGAGCACCTCCTGCTCACATGGTGTTAGGGCCACACAGGCTGCCCCCCTCCCCCCCTCCCCGTACCTCTTTGGTGCTGGTGGATGGCATTCGCCTTCGATTTCACATGTTATGTGTAATAAGGACAATAAGTAGCTATCGTGAGTGAAGAGTGGAAAACCAGTTTCCATTTAGGATGGGATAGGGATAGGGATAGGGATAGGGATAGGTATTTGGGGGACGGAGGGTATCCTTGCCGAAGCTACCTTCTCACTCCTCTAGCAAACCCTTCCACCCCAGCACAAGCACATTTTAACAATGCACATATTGCTTCCCGTAATATTGTGTGGAGAGAATGTTTGGGGTTCTGAAAAGGAGGTTCCCAGCACTTAAATATGGTTTGCGCATCAAATTCGATAAAATACCCAATGTCATTGTGGCTACTACTAACAGTCCTCCATAACATTGCTCGTGATTTGGGGGAGGAAGATCCACCAGCTGATGGCCTGTTGGCTACAAATATGTATGTATTATTATTATTATTAGCAGCACTAGCAGCCCAACCTGACTCCTCCCACAACTCAACCCCCCATCATTGTTGATTAATAAGAAAATAATGACCTCGGAAGCTGCTAATCTTTATTGGCAAGGTTTCCACATGCATAATATGCAATCTGCTTATCCATAAGCAGCATTTTCTTTGCATGCTCTTCCTGGATGACGGCCATCTTCAAGTTATGTTCTTCACGGGCTGATTCCAACATAATATGCATAATATTCTGCCTTCATATTGGCGCAACGGATCAATTTTTTACTGGTGTCACTGCGCACTTCAGAGACCGTCTTCCTTAGTTTCGGTCGCCGCCACATCTTCGTCTTCTTTGCCTTTCCAGTGCTGCTAGTTTGCTTCCCCTCCCCATCTGCTTGAGGCTCTGCATCTGCAGCAGCTTCGACCACTTCGACACAATCTGAAACTTGTGATTCTTGCCAATCGTCCCCTCCTGTGGACCACTGAAGAGGAACACCATTCCCATTTTCTATCTGGAATGTACCACAATGAAAGTAATTGAAAATATGCAATAGGTGCAACAATGTTGTTAAATTTCAAGTACGTTATATTGGTATTGGCAGGCACAATTGCTTGCACTGTAGTGTTGGACATTAATCGTGTTGTTCTACTAGCGACATTTTGCTGTGGAAGCAGATGTCATTGGATGGACACAATCATTCAACACACATTGGGATGCGATTAATGTCCAACACTGTACAATAAATGTGGCCAGTTGATAATTCACAAATGATGCAGTGTCATGAACATTGCATGGTTAGCTCTTGTGACCCGAGCGGGTTTGATCACACTTGATAGGAATACAACAAGGGCTCCGTCCAACTCCTCCATTTAATAGTCGTAGCCACATAGTACATACCAAGAACAGATAATGGATAACAAGGAAAGGATCTAAGGGGATGACCAGACCAGGAGTATTCCTCCGGGAACTGGCCTCGAGCTGCGACAGTCACGAGCTTTTATACTCGTGGTTACATGTCCGTTAACAGTTGTTCACTAAGATTCAAGAAGGGTAGGGGTATTGTGTTTTTAGAAAGAGTCACTAGATGGCAGGTTACTGTTTCATGGGAAGGTTCACATCCATGAAGGTCACACACTCAACGAAATTTATCAAAATAGAAAATTTGTGGTTGGGTTTTTGATATGATATGCCTGGGTCGAGATTTTTTATTTAGGTCTTGACGTGTGGGCCCCTAGATCCTGAATGGTTTGAGGTGTGCTTATAGCCCCATGAGCCATTTGATCTCCGGGCACACATAATGACTGGAATGCTAAACATTGACACAGGCCTTTTTAATGCCTTTCTAAGGTGTGCATCGGCAAAAGAGTGAAACGTGCGAAAATGTACATCAAAGAGGAAGGTGGACATCACCTGATTACTCCAGACCTCGCTGGACTCTGACACTCCTCTGCAGTCGACTCGAGTCCAATCTCTGCGTGGCACATAGTAAACGAGGGTTTGTTTACGCTCGAGAAATGCTCACACTCGGAAGGGGAGTTGAAACTGCATCCAGCGTGTAGACGCAAACTCAGTTCAAACTGACTTGAACCACTGTTCGAGAAATCGGCCCTAAGTAAGATCCTCGTGTCAAAAACAACAATGAGAATTTTACTTGTTCTTGTTGTTGTTGGGAGGACTTTTTCTGTCAAGCATATCTCAAAAACTGTTGCAAGGACAGCCTTCATAGTTTGAACACGTATCCGGCCCGACGTGCTGCAGTGCCTGATCCCCTACACAAAAAACCCGAGGAGTTAATAGAACCCCGAAATAAAATTATAAATTAATAATTCATTATGAGCAGCAATGACCCCGGTGATTCTAGCACCATGGTGCTGCACGGAAGTGCAGGGGTACCAACTTCTGCATTTTACGATTTTCAATTTTTTAAATAATTCCACGTATTACGCTTGTAAACAGTGTTGGGATCACTTGTAGATTTATTTCAAAATTTTAAGAATGATACATCTCCCGCAAAAAATTAAAGTACACATGAAATTATGCAACATGAACAAAAAAAATCACAGCAAATTCCGCGCACCAGATATTGTCACTATTCCACAAGGTATGGACAGGTAGTGACCCCAGGCACCCGGTGTCACCAAAAAAGGGAGGGGCAAACGCTTGTGTGTGGCGCCAAATGAGCGCCAGTCCGCCCCCTCCGACTATGTCATACGTGCACGAGCCTACTGGACAAAAAAAATCACAGCAAATTCCGCGCACCAGATATTGTCACTATTCCACGAGGTATGGACAGGTAGTGTCCCCAGGCAATTGAACTCTTTTGGAGCAATCAGTTTTACCAGATTAAATTTAGTTATCGAGATATTAATGTTTCTTTTCAAGGGTACCAAAATCACAATCACGCGAAGACGCACTTTTTCCCGCATTTTCCATTGCTTTCAATGATTATATCTCGGGAACTGTTCTGAGAACCAACATGAAATTTTAAACTCGTGCTTTTGGAATAACACACTGTCATTTAATGCATAAATTTACCTCATTTAATGGTACAGTAA
>KZ539085.1:0-38965 GCA_000934665.2 Catajapyx aquilonaris
ACCGATGAAAATTCGAGCACATGTCATGAGGTCGCGGGAGGAAAGCTCTCCACGGCACTCGCCCAAATGCCTGCACCTGGCACACTGATTGGCGGGAGAAAAAGTCGCGGACGATTCCATAACAGTCCGACAATCTTTTTGACCGTGATAGTACCAGGGGTCGAAATATTTGGATGCTAAGGTGCAATGTGCACTCCAAAATTGTTATCTGCATCCAAACTGAGCCTTGGAGGGCAAAGTATGCACTGCAGTTCCTGCTTTTTAATATGGCTAAACCCAGTAATTAAAAATTAATCATTACAAGTAATTTGCACTTCAGATGAAAGTCTTGAGTGCAAACTTAGCACTTGGACAAATATTTAAGACTCCACCCCTGCTGTACCATAAGTATTACCCAAGCAACTCCCAAATTAATGCCATTAATTAATCCTGGTACAAGCCATTCCACACAATATTTCAAAATAACGAGGGGAGAGAAACAAATGGCGAACGATAACCCCCAGACCCCATTTTTGACCAGTGTCCCACCCTTTTTCATGATTGAGAGAGAAGCTTGGAAATGTTTCCTTCTCCATTCTCATGGACTACTCTGCTGTGATTGGCAGGAGGTGCCACTTTATGTGAGGTAAAATGGTAATGTGATGCAGGCACTATGATACCATGGAAGGGAATGTCATTCTGAATCAAAATGTCATCTGGCATTTTGTGACAAAAAACTATGCATGAGGTGCTCTAGGCCTACAAAATGTAGATATGCAGAGTTGTTAAGGCTGCACATGAGCAAAAATACGGTAGGCACATTTTTTAGAGAACTTTAGATTTTTGTGGCGGAACGCGGCGTTAACCTGGAAAAACACGAACTAGGTCACCTGCGCAAAGGTTTGGCCTTTACAATGATACCATACTCGACATGATTGCATTAAAATCGTGGACAAAAATGTGTCCGATTTTCACGCTATTTCTGCCGCCATGTTATTCAAATAGACTTTTCGAAAGCGTCGTTTTCCATTCGCCTCAACTCGTCCTAACTGTCACTTCTAGACAGAAAATGGAAAAAAGAAGAACTATTAGTGCACTTGCGCCAGATCATCTTATGCAATTTCTATGTCGATTGAACCATTTTCGCAGCCGAACATCCCCAGAAATGTAGATATGTCGAATCTCCATTTGCTGCCCATGCATAAGCGAGTTTGTTTAGGTCATCGACAATGGCTCGCATTGTTACCGTATTTTTTTTGGTACTGCACGGCCTTAATAGCAATTTTCATAAGCAGTTATTTGTCCAAATGCATTGGATGGATTTTCATCCCACTGCTAACATACTGCTAGCAGCCTGCTACTGCTAGTGAGGATTCTCCAGCTTTTTCATGAGGCACCATAGTTATCAGTTGTTGACAGTGGCTAGCAGTAGCTAGCAGTATGCTAGAAGTGGGATGAAGTGGGAGGGGATGTTTATTTAAGGTGCTAATCAGGTCACCATAGCAATACTTGGGTTGGTCATTTGCCTGCCAACTGTCATTTTCCTAAATGACAGTTGGCAGGCAAATGACGGTTGGCAGGCAAATGATGGTTGGCGTTACAGGCGGACAGACAGACGACAGACAGACAGATCATAAACAGCGCTATTTATGTAGAAGATTAGAATGCATAGTAGTACCAAGAATACAAATTCTCATGCACCATGCTATTCATTTAATGTGGATTGACAAGTAATTAAAAGAAGTGATAAATTATGGTATGGGTTTCAAATTTCAAATGATGATGGATAATAATAATAATGATGATGATGATGATGATGATCATGATGATGATGATGATGGATACCCCATGATAGGCCTCCTTGGGCCTCTTAGGGGATCATCCAAGGGGTTAGCAACTCCCCGGAACCGGTGTACACCCTGGCCAAGGAACCAGGTGGAACCTGCTTGGAACCGGGTGGAACCTCCCAGTTCCAGGATCTGGTGTACACTTTTTTAGGGAGTTGCTAACCCCTTGGGATCATCATTTAATTGACCGACTTTAACCCAGATATGACTGGAAAAGTTTTTGTTGAATTTTTAAGCTTTTTTTCTATTAGTTCATATTAGTTCCCAAAACACAAAAAGTGAGATAAAACATTTTTCTGGCTGCTTGTTTGCGAGAAAATTGCCGTTTCCTATAATTATGGGATGCTAGGAAAATGTAACCTAGTATGGCTATAACAGTTGTTGATTACATTACCATGGCAACAGTGACATTCAGCAATATCCATAGTTTCATAATATCATCAATGATTGATTGTTGTCGATTGCATTACCATTGGAAACAGGCCGCGCAAAAATGGGTTGTAATTGAGTAACAATCAACAACAATCAAGGATTGTTGCAACGGTTGCCATGTTAACCAATTGGCATGTAATCTCGTTTTAATTGGATGGATTCATTAAAATACAGTTCAACAAATCATACAAAATCCACACACATACTTTACTTGTCCAAATGTGGGTGCATTTGCCTCTTATTGTGTTCCCCCGAAGGGACGCCAGATTTCAGCACTACTCTCAGACAAGGAAAGTAAAAAATATTCCTATATTTCCACATCGACATCATCATTCATAAGTTTTCTAAGTATTACAAACAAAAAATAACTCATAATGCTAATCAACATTCGAGAATTAATTACTAATCGTCTTCGGAACGTGGAGGTGCAGCCATCATTTCCTGAGTTAAAATTCAAACACCTGTATCTTAAAAATCTGAAGCAATATTGAGCGGGTTTGAACTTGTATCGTTAGCTGGGACTCTCCTGAAGCCCCCGTCACTACTGCCAGCTCTTTAGCAGCAGAAGAACCTGCGCAAAAAAATTTAAATGTAGCAACTGTGCAGGTGTCCCCTATAGGGGACACTCGGCTTATCTGGGTTAATCATTGCCTGCGCTGTGATGGATTTTGATTGTGGGAGGAAACGGGAGAACCCCTAGAAAACCCATGTGAACACAGAGAGAACCCTTCGAAACTCGATCCACATAAGTATGCTCCGTCCGACCCAGGGATCGAACTCGTGACCTTAGAGGTGGAAGGCTTTGGTGCTAACCACTACGCCACCCTGTCGCCCTCGACACATGTTTATTTAAGGTGCTAATCAGGTCACCATAGCAATACTTGGGTTGGTGCATGCAAAAAGACATTTTTATCTGCATTTTGGTACACTTTCATATTTAAAAGCACAAATTATGAAGGAAAGAGAGCATGTTCAAAGAATATTTGGACTTCAATATTCATATCATTTCACTATCACAGTTTTCTGAGGCGATTTCAGATGATGGAAGTTACAAAAGACTCCATGTCACAGTTACATGTTTAAATATCACAAAACACAAAATATTGTTTCGTCTAGAGGGCTATTTGGCTTATTTCAGGGGCTGAGCACCTCTACCGTAGAATGTACAAAACAGGCATTTTCTCCTGGTTATGGCTAGTAGGGCCTAACTGGCTCTATCCCTGTACCTAGGATCTATCACATGGTAGGTGAGAGATTTGGCCATTTGGATATCAAGAATAGAAACACAACACCGGATGGGATGAGAGGACGAAGGTTCCAAGATTATTCCCAGTATATTAACCAAGGTAGAAATTAATATCCTTCTATCTTGGACATCTCACCGTCCTAATTGCTTATTATAATAATAATAATATAATCGTGGGTAATGCTTTCACCCCATCGCATGAACCTTTATTTATTTTGGTCAAGTTTCTCAACTCAAGGTGCAAGGAAACAAGGAAATTGGGTAAGGATAGGGATTTTCGGGGAGGGGACACGGGTGCAAGTGCAATGTCGTTAAACGGGTCATGTGCAGTCCCCCAGGAGGTTAGGTTCCCAGACACCTCCTTGGTCCAGGTCAGAGACCCTCCTGACGCAGGTGAAAGGAAAGTTCCCCAGGCGGGGATCGAACCTGGGGCCTTTCACTCAGCAAGCCGTGACGTTACCATCACGGCCACCACACCTCCCCCCTAATTGCTTATTGGACTCATGGACTGTGTGTGCGGTGGTTTTCTCTTGCAGGTGTCTCAATTTGTTATTCCTCCTGGCACTTCTGACAAGGGAAAGTCACCCATTGTAGATGAAGTTGCGGAATGAAACTTGGCACAATAATAGAGGTAGGTAAGTTATTGACCAAAATGCAAACCGTTTCTGCCCAAAGCTACAAGGTCAAAAGTTATGACATCTTGATGTCAGCCCGGACAGCTTACCATAGGAGCCAAGTTTCAGATATCGCACTCAAAAAGGCATACATTTTATTACATCATTGGAAAGGGATAATTACTCTGATTACGAGCTATCAGCTACAAGAACTGCTAGATCGCAGCTATTTTTTAGAAAATCGCTTCTGAAGTTTTTCGCAAAAAAATAATAACGAAATTATTTTTTATCAAATCCAGCTTATAGCCTACTCTTGGAAAATTTAGAAAATCAGGTTCTCTAATTTGTTGTAAGCCGGAAGCATAAGCCACTTGCAGATTAAATGAAACGTTGTACATTAGCACCTGCGACTGTGTGACAATGTGATCAAATCAAAACATGTCCATACAATGAGCACATCTTACATAAAAAAAAATACCTACCAAATAGGTAGTATACCAAATAGTAGTCCAAATGATACATGTGTGCAATGCAGGAACTTGTCGTTTATTCGATGCGCTCATTGTACAAATGTGTTTTGTTTTGAACATATAATTTAAAACATGCATAAGTGCTAATTTCCTATGCTTCTTTTTATCTGCCAGTGCTTTACCCTTCTCGCTAAGGTAAGCTGTCCAGGCTGACATGAGAGGTCATAACTTTTGACCTTGTAACGTTGGGCCAAAACGGTTTGCATTTTGGTTAATCACTTACCTCCCTCTATTATTGTGCCAAGTTTCATTCAGCAACTCCATCTACAATGGGTGACCTTTCCTTGTGAGTCGTTAGCTGCCAGCTCTTCTCTGCTGATCTGTTCTGCCCTGCTATGTCTTCATTCCTCTGGCAGACGTTTTGGAATCTGCTGCTTCTCAGCAGGCAGACTTCTGCTTTCCCTTGCTGGTTTCTTGCTGTCTCTGAACTACCTCTCCCTGAACTTACTCTCTCTGACTAACATGCTGACTCTGAGCCTGCGATGTTTTTATAAGCCTATGAGCTGGTAGTTAGATGTTGGTGCGTTGGCAATCGCCCTTTAACCCTGTAGCGGGCATTGTTGTCTGAGGGCAACAATTAATTTGCGCAGGCGCCATAAGCTTCAACATTGGTCCTGGAAACCACAGTGTGGCTTGATGTCACCGTTAGTTTGTTAGCTTCCGCTGGATGACATGCAATGTCGACAATGTTACGATCGGGATATGGTATGAAGCGGAGAGTAGCCAAGGTCGTTGAAAATGGCGCGAAATTTGAATTTGCTGAAGCAGCAATTGTTTCTGGCGCTGATTAGATATAGGTGCAGATATTAAATATCCAATTGCATGTGTAACACTGCAAGAGTAGCTCTCTCGTCGCCATTTGAGGCCATTCTAATTTTGCCAGCACAATTTCATCACAATTTTTTGGCGGCGCAGGCACAATATTGCTTGAGGTTTGAGTCCTAAGTTATTGTACTATTTTTATTCGAAAACGGAAATATGTACAGATATGACCATTACTACGTTTTAAAGGCCCGGCGATTACAATTTGGACGGGAATATATATGGCCCCGAGGTCTCAAGGGGAGCCGGTAAACGAAAGGGAATCATGACCCCCCACCCCGAGCTGCATGAGACGGTGGAAGGGTGGGGGTTATGATCGCCTTTAGTTTTCTGGTCCCCTTTGCGATATGGATGCCATCTATTTATCTGATGAAATTGCAATCACCGGACCTTCAAAACTTAGCAAAGGTCATCTCTGTATGTGTTACCATTTTTGAATAAAAAAATACTCGCCATGACTTTTGACTCACCTGGTGTAACTTCAAAGTCATTGGGTCAGAGATGACCAAAACATAATTAAAACCATCCTTACGTCGCATATGATGAGAAAAAGGCGTTAGAATTTTTTTCTTCCCACAATCCTAAATGTGTGCAGTACAGGGTTAATGATTGAGCAATTGTGGTGCAATTGCACAGGACATGTGGTTAGGGGGTTTCCTGAGTGTGAAGCAAACTGGACCAATAGATGATGCATTTTGGCCACATCAAGACGTAGTCAGCATCCCGTTGAACCAGATTACGTCAGATCAGATGTCTGGGCTCACCCTCCAATGACGGAAGCGAGTGACTGGCCCTCAGGTGTGACAAGGCCTTGCGCCACAGCGGTTTCCCCTGTGTGTAGCAAAGTCCGGTGCTAACCTGGCCAATTTGTTATTCAATGAAATTTTTGGATCTGTTTTGGCCCCATTCACAGCAATATCATTTCTGGGTGTGTTCAGTAGTAATTTCAGCAACTGGGCAGGGAATGGCTAATGAGAGAGAAGTTGCATTGACACACTTGCCCCATGTACTGTAAATCACAGCCCGGACTGCTTTACAGTTGTGGCAATATACACACTTCTCTCTGTCTCTCTCTCTCTGTCTCCCGCTCCCACTTTCCACACACCCCCCCCNCCCACCCAATGTTCCCAGGAAGTGGCCAGTAGATAACTGGCCTCTCATCTGCCTAGTGGATAAGTTTATGAAGTCCAAGAGGGTATCTTGAGATGTGGTTGGGGAACTGTTTTCAGGAGTAAGAGCAGGAGCAGGGCCAACTGGAGAAAGTGAGGAGGGTGAGATTGGGCAGGGGGAAGTCAAAAGCTACTCCTCTTTGGGACAGATTGGCATACTTGCCTAAGCATGGCAATATTTCTGTATGAAAGGGTAGTCAGGGATAAAATGAGAATTTGCAAACAAACCATTCCATATAATACACAATTGCCCATGTAACTTCTGTCAGCTAATAATAATCCTTGGTTCCAGATCGAGGAGTTGCAGTGCAAGTCAGAGTGTTAGCCGCAGTAACAGTGTTAGCAACGTGAGCACTAGCAGTACCAGCAGTGAGCCTAGGAGGAAGCGGAGACGGAAGTATAGGGGTGGCAGTGGAAGGGTGGAAAGTGATGGGAAGCATCGGCACCACAGCCATCGCCGCAGTGGCCACAAGCAGTCATCCAGGCGCCACAGTGGAAGCCGCAGGCATGACCCACCACGCTCCTCTCGCTCCCATTCCCATTCCTCTCATCATCACCACACTAGCAGGCATCGCCACCGACATGGAGAGAATTCTAAAGCCTCACCAGTGCGTCACCACAGGCACAAGAGCCGACGCAAGAGGCACAGGTCATCTTCAAGCCACGACGACACATAAGGTTTGATCTGCCCATACCTTTATTGCCTCACATATGAAAGATCTTTAGCACCATCCTAATATATTCTTTGGCACTGTAGGTACGAGTGGTTTTCAGCAAGGTCAAAAAAGGCACATTAAATTTCCTCATTGTAATAAATGAAAAGGCTGTTTCCTCCCATAAAAGGTCTCTGGCACTACCTCCCTTACATGTGTAATTCTAGTATATGTGTCTCCGAAATGGCTGTAATGAGGTACTTACTCAAATGTCTCTATTTAGAGGATGGAAGCTGCTCCGGACGGAACCTCCAACACTCCTCCCCCTCCCCCTCCCCTACCCCCTGCCAGTGTATCAAAAAGGAGGGGGACCAAGAGGCGGAGTGTGTCAGGACCACCCTCAATTCCGTCCGCTACTGCCAAAGGCAGGAGATCCGGTGGAGAGGGATGTAAAGAGGAGCTGAAAACACAGGGTGGTAAGGAGGAAGGGGAGGTGGAGGGAGGAGAGGACCTGCCAAAGGAGGAGGTAGAAGAACACTCCACAATGGTCCATGCTGGTCCACTGGTTCTTCCTGGTTCTGTCCTGGATGAAGTCCTCACGCACAAGAAAGCGGTAACAAATATTATGTTTCCAGAAAAATAATGCCATTTGTAAACATTAGTTGCCTGGAAATTATGCATTAGGCATTAGGGGTTTCAGGTTCCATCCCCCCTATACAGAACAGTGGCCTAATACTCTGATGATTGTATGGAATGATTATGATTGGGCTCTGTTCTATTATTGCATGGATTTTCTTGGGATGATATTATTTATTGTGTCAGAAGTCCATCATTAATGGTAGTCAAGAATAGAGCTATAAATGGAGGGCTCAGGAGAAAAACGTGTTAATCTCCAGTGGGAAATGCAAAAGTTCTCGGCCTGAATTTTTCCCCCGGAAACAAATGAAGCACAGGAGGTGTCCTTCTCTGGGTAGGTGTGGAGTACCTTCAGGAGTATTACTACTAAATTCACGGTGCTGCCAAATGTGGAAGGCGCGATGGTTTATGGCAGGGGTCCCTTTACCTCTTCTACCTCAATAAACCCTCTTCTACCCCTCCCGACAGCCATCCCTCCCTGGCCTGCCTTAAGGCAATTGCCACTCTTGGCAATTCAGGAGGAGTGTGCCAAGCCGGGAAATACCGTTAAGCTCTACTCCAATGCTATTTCTTCATAAGCGTTCCCTAATACTACAAAAAAGTCTAACATATTTCCAAACGTGATTTTTCAGTGGGCAGGGCCTATCCGGTATTCCACCGTGAATTCAGTAGTAGTGAATATTTTCCTGGCTGTAGAGAGCACCAGTCGCTAACAGTCAGCCTGTGAGCCCACTGCCGCATGCCAGTTAACATGTCTTACTCCCGAGACGTTCAATTCGTGCCAAAGCTACCTACCGACAGAGCTGGAAGTCTCGCAGGACATTCTGGACAACAGTGTGACAGAGAGACGAAATCTTGGTTCCTTACATACAACGACAGCTACTACAAACCCATGAATTTTGGTCGAAATCGGAAAATATTTGTCGGAAAAGTGGTCTGAGTTGACGTGGAATGCCCCATTAGTATAAGTCACTAAAGCACAGCAGTATGCCTGAACAGAGTGATGAGGAGTCTGCATGTCTGATGAATTAGGTGATGAGTTTGTAACACTCTGTATGCCTATAATTGAGAAAAAAATTGTCTGTGCTCATAACATACAGAGAAAAATTGTTTATTTGGACATGTCGGGTTCTCATTCAGTGCTAAAACAAGACTTGTCCACATTATACTCTACTGTAGAATGTGTAATATGCATTGTACAAACTTCATATTCTGGTGCATGTTGACTTTGATATCATCCTATTCAACACAAAATTATCATTAGAAACATTTTTGAAACTTTCCAGGAATTCAGTTTTTCTTTGTTTTCTCGAAAGGAACAGCTCAGCTCACACAAAAAGGGGGGGAGTGAGTGGGGCCTGTTACAAACACTCAACAGCCACCCCAGAAAACTTCTCCTTCCAGTCATGTAATAATCTTAACCTTTGTTCAGCCACAGCCTCCCTGGATACCTGTGAGGTCGAGTTAAATGAAAGTGGTCCAATTCTGCATGTGCACCTTATGTAGGGTAAAGTGGGGCAAGTGCATAAATGGGGCAAGTGCGGCATTGCTTCTAGTGTATGACACAAGGTGGCAGGTGCTATTAAAAATCACGTAAATGTTTACGA
Source organism: Catajapyx aquilonaris (assembly GCA_000934665.2). NCBI lineage: Eukaryota > Metazoa > Arthropoda > Diplura > Dicellurata > Japygidae > Catajapyx > Catajapyx aquilonaris. The sequence goes on from KZ539085.1 coordinate 9,536, forward strand.
TGACCTTTGCCCACTCTGCTAAAAGTAGCGCGATCTTATCTCGTTCGTCACATTGACAAAAAATTGCTGCCAAGCTCAAGGTGGCGTGTTAACTTTTCCGGCGAGTATGCAAGTATCTTTTGCAGAATTTCTGAAGAACTTGATATTTCATGCTGCATAACTGCTCCGGCACTGTATGTAAGCGGTTAAGGTGCACTATCACGCTGTTGTTATTTCATTTTGGTGGCATAATCAGGCTGGTTTTTAAAATGGGTGATGCACTTGCCCCTAACTAGACATGGTCAGGGGCAAGTGGGTACCCAATTAATACAGGTATATGGATCAAAATGCAATATTGGAGGAATAAAGCCAGGGGTCACCAAAAGAGGCTATAAGACATCTTTTTGTGGTCACCAATGGATATTCTGCAATTGGCAACAGGCTAATTTCAAACACTGGTGTGAAAACACTTCCACATAATTCATTTAAATCAGATAATGTCAGTACTGTTAGGCAACCTGTTGCGAAGCAGGGAATGAAAGTTTGTCGTGTAAGAACTAGTTGGTGTATTTTTATTTGGAAAAAACAGACTGACAGAGGAAGTTTGTGTTTTTGTGGCACTAGTCCTATATGCAACCTGAACAATGTTTATTACTGCGAGAGAATTCCAAAATCACACTTACCCCATATTGCGGGGCAAGTGCAGCACTAAGCACCACTTATTTTTCGGAGCACCCATGCAGATCAATGATTTGCAATAGGTCACTTTGAAAGTCAATAAGGTAAGGTAATATTTTCAGGGGTTGAAAGTTCTGATTCATAGTAGTAGTGAAACTCAATGTTTGCCTATTCAGATCCCAAACTGAGGGAAGTACTTTCTTTTAGGGAGAGTTTCTGATAGTTTTGAAGGGAGGAAGAAATCAAAGAAAAAATTTTGCCACTCGATACGAGCCAGCTGTCTCCCCTGCAATATATATCAGCCCCCTACAATATATATCAGCCCCCTACAATATGTTGATCTTGTAATACAGGGTCATCAAAAAGAATGTCCCAATTTTAAAACCCTATAACTCGAAAACTTGTACACATATCTTAATGATTTAAGTTTTGAAATGCTAACAAAGGTCTGAAGTTTTTGTCTTACCATAGTATGTTTCAATATGAGCTCCATTTGTCACTTGGAAAATGCCAATACCGTAATCAGGGCCTAACCCGAAGACATGTCTGGAGTCACCATTGTGATCCTATCCCATAGGTGCTGGATGTGCCGGATCTTTTCACCATACATGTGTCTGCACAAAAAAAAGTCCATCGGGGTAAGATCTGCCTTCTGGGTGGGTTAAGCATTGGGGAAACTTCTCATTCAAGACTTTGCTCACTGGGAGGCTGAACAAATGAAACTTTCCTACAGCAGGTTTATTTCATAGATGAGGCTACTTTTTATTTGAATCATTGAGAACAACGTGTGTGGTGTAAAGACCAGTCATCTTCCCGCATCTACAGGTTAGGATTGCAACGGTAACTTCAGATATGATTGAGCGGATTTGGCTCGAGACCAAATATCATCTTTTTAAATCTGCTGCGCAACGAATGAAGCTCATATCGAAACAAACTAAGGTGAGAGTAAAGTTTTAGACATTTCTTAGCATTTCAAACCTTAAATTATTTAGATATGTCTGTGTACAAGTTTTCAAGTTATAAGGTTTTTAAAATCTATTTATTTATTTATTTATACCCCATCATTGGGAGAAACGGCGCTCCATTAGGGGGGTGGAGTACCACCATTGGATGGGACCAAGGATAGGGAAGGAAGGAAGCGGCTGTAGCCTATTATTTAGGAAGCAACCCCGGAATGATCCTGGGGGGACCATGGAAAACCACAGAAAACCATGGTCAGGGTTGCTGGCCCCGGGATTCGAACCCAGGACATCCCAATTAGCAGTCGGGCTCCTTAACCACCACACCAACTTGCTTCAGTTGAGTTATAGGGTTTTTTAAATTGGGGTGTTCTTTTTTGATGACCCTGTATACTGGCACATTGTGGAATGCGCAGTAATGCGGGAGTGGTGGTAGGAGGAAGAGGAATGATGATGATTATGATTATGATTATGACGATCTTTATCATTTTTCAGGCCCTGCTGCGTAGTCCAGAAGTAGTTGCTTTTCTGCAGAAGAGGAGGAGGAAAGCAGCTTCTTTGCACATGTCTGACTGACTTTATTGGCTCTCTCATCAACACTGACAACTCAAGTTTTCCACCAGTTTTAATGAAATCAACGTGCCAAATTGTGATTTGACCTACTGTGTACACCAGTCCCGTTTATCTATCTCTCTAACTCCCCTTGCGTTCTTCGTTTTGGCACTTATGTTTTTTTATAGACATGAATAAGTACCATTATGTACAGTATGTGAAATCCTTCTATAGTGAATTTTTTTGGATGTGTATAAGTGAACCTGTTCTCTATGTTATTTGGAAAATGATCATTTACATGCATAATATTATGTTAATTATATGTATGATAGGCAAGAGTTTTATTAATTTACTGGACTTCTGCAGTATTATTGTGACTTGTGGAATTTCCTGTTCATATTATTTGATGCATAATAGTTTATAAATGTTTGTACAATACTAGTGACTTCTTGGTTATTTTTTGGCAGTGGTAGTTGTTTGAGTGGGAAGGAGCAAGCTTGGTCGTCACCGAAAGCAGCATGTTGCGTTTTTGCTGCCCCGACTTCTCGTGCAGCTGGAAACAGAACTCATGGTTATCAATAGGTGCAGACACACCTGGCAACAAAATCGCATGAAAAGTGAGCTGTGGGGAGAGGACTCGGGTTGCAGCAGGGGAAGCATACTGTCAGCTTCTGGATGTCTTCTGGTGTACTGAGCATGATACATGCTCCCAGTTGCACCAATGTGAACCTCGTGAGCGTCAGCGACGAAAACGCCTAGTATGAACCTAGCCTTACTGTGTCACTATAATTTTGATAATATTTTAAGTTGAATATGCTAGTATGAGGGGCAGTAGGAAATTAATGAGCTTTTCCATGAAGGCATTTTCCCTTAGGCATAAACATTGGTCACCATGGAGGTCATTCATGCCCAGGTGATCACAGGATATTGATACTAGAAAGTGATCCCTGCCCTGGAAGGGCTACTTCTGCTGTGACAGGAAAACATCTGTGCTGGGGAGACCATATTGGATGATGAGGCTGTTGAAAGTGCGATATGTAGCGGAAGTCCTGGGCATCAGTCTGGCTGTGATGGACGTCATCTTTCATCAACACCTTCGCCTCAGCAAAGTCTCCACCTGTTTGGTACCGCTCCGCTTCACAATCGAAGGGTAGAGAACTTGAGTTGAGATGCGACTGGCCAGCTTGAGATTTTTTTTTCCATAACAAGGGTGACTTTCTGGTACTGTTAGTGACATATGACAAAACCTGGGTTCTCCACCTCTGTCCAGCAACAAAAATCACTCCAAGCTGTGGAGATAACCTAGTAGCTCTCCACCAAAGTTCAAAGTGTGGCAGTCCACTTCCAAGGTCATTGTGTGCACCTTCTGGGATGCAGAAGGTGTGCATATTGCTGGACTTTCAACAAAAGTGGTGCACAATCAAAGGAGAGCACTAGCCCACATGCTCCACATGTTGTGGGAGACTTGAAGAAGAGATCCAGAAAATTACCACAAGGTGTGCCGCTTCTGCAAGACAACGCTGCTACTCACACTGCAAAGTGTTTCATTCTGACGTCTGCCTCATCTGCCCTACTCACTAGATCTGGCCCTTCCAGACTTTTTCTTATTCCTCAATATGAATGAACAACTTCTTGGAAGGGTCCATAGACCTGACTCAAAAGTGGGAAGGAATAATATGTTGGGAGAGGGGGTTTCCAGAAACATTTTTTTTTTTTGGACTGACTAGAAAAATCAGAGACATGCTGGTCAGGGTACAGTACCAACATGAAAGAGTACTATGTTAAAAAATAAAATATTTGTGTGCCTACTACCTGTTGTCATTCATGGAAATGCTCAGAATTACTTTCCGAAAGCCCCTTATCACTGAGTTAATTTCTTCTTACAATTTGAAGTTCTCAATGAAAAAACCGCAAGTAAGACTTGCTACAGTCCTCATCATGTTGCATGATAGTACCTTACCCAAATCCCGTAGTCTACGCACCCCAAAATAGAAGAGGGGTGGGGTGTAGCACACAAAATGTGATTAAAAATCTCAATTAAGGTTATCTTGACTTTGGAATTCATAATTATTAATAGTAACAATGGAGCTAGGATGGCACCAAAGTTAAAGTTAATTTGACAGTTAACAACTGAAACAAACATGATTAGCCTACACTTTGGACCGTGAATTTCTGTGGGGTCTGGTAATACTTGCTGTCACTATGTTAATTTGTTATGTAGCAGGACATTAATTTTAATGATGAACCTTAGGAGCCACACAAACCCAAAGACTCCATTGAAATTAATTACAAAAAATTTGTCACTGAATTTAAAGTGTTTATATCTCGTGTACGTTTTCAGAAATTGCTACACTTTTCTGAACTACATTTAACATTGTTATTTATTAATAAATTAAAATTTTATAATATTGTGTATTTAGACCTCAGTCCAATGTGCTACAATAAAAAATTTCAATTCAATTAATGTGAAATCGCTTTAAATAAAATGTGCAGATAATTTCACTTCTGCAAGGCATAAAAACGTTTTAAAATTCTGTGACAATTTTTTGTTATTAATTTCAATGCAGTCTTGGGGTTTGCGTGGCCCCTCAGGTTCATCATTGAAATTAATGTCCTGCTGTGTAACAAATTAACTTATTAGTGACAGCAAGTATTACCATACCCCACAGAAATTCACTGTCTGAAGTGTAATCATATTTGTTTCAGTTGTTAACTGTCAAATTAACTTTAACTTTGGTGCCATCCTAGCTCGATTATTATGATTAACCCTTTGGCCCCCAGCTGTACGGCCATCGCCTAGATTTTCGCTTCTGTTAAACTTACATGTACTTCGGAAGATAAAAATAAGATATTATTTTTACCAATAATAACAGCTATACCAAGGCTATACTTACACGTTCATGCTCTACCCTATGTATATGTTTGGAACCAGTTTCCTCGTCTAGAAATCCCTAAATTAATTTCCAAAAGGATCGCGGCAGAGTATAGCTACACTTCCATTGCCTACATTTTGGTTTGCACGTACTCTGAAGATAATGATAATATGTTTTACAAATAATAACAGCTATACTTACACTTTCAGGTAAACCAGAACGTATTTCTTGGAAACTATTTTCCTTGCCTAGAAGTCCCGAAATTAATTTCCAAAAAGATAGCTGTGAATTCCATCGCCTAGATTTTCCCTTACACATACTCTGACGAATCACATTTTGTTTACTACCCCACCCCTCCACTTTTTTGGGGCGCAGCACATAGACTACAGGATTTGGGTAGGGTATAAAGGAACTTCTGGGGCACTGACGAGATGCTGGCGAAGGGCAGGGGCATGATGTGCTTGGTGTAAGAAGCTGATGTCAACAGGTGAGCAATATGTCTTACTTGCAGTTATTTCGTTGTTGGTGGGAACCCCTTCTCATTAAGGACAAGCCATGATGTATTTGAGATTTCTCACATTGATGCTGATTGCCTGAACATGCACTCCATAATGTAATGTAATTATGTAAAAAAAAGAAATTTCATAAAACAGTATACTGAGAAGTTGTGAGTCATATTTAACAGTAATGGGGTGACTGGAACATGCACACGGTGTTCCTCGTCTGCCCAAGTTGATCCAGAAGATAGGAAGAGTTGATGGATTATTATCATTATTTACCTCTGGCAATATAAACAAAGTATAGCCTACTAGGGACAAGATAACTCATTCGCTTGTGACCTTGGCAACCATAATTAGCCTCGCCCTGCTGAGTTTTTTGTATGAAATTTAGAACGATTGGTGGGGTAATATTTCCCCCCTGCTTGGTTACCAGCAAGTTACCAGCAATTACGTTAGTGCAAGTGTAAACAAACTCATCTCATTCCTGAGGTTTTAGAACATAACGCCCATCTACTTTGAAATCGAATCCTGATTCGTCGACCGTTAGGGGGCGGGGCTTAATTATGTTTGCCAAGGTCACAATAAGCCACCTCCCAAAACGTATGAGTTATCTTGTCCCTCGTATAGGTGCGTGGCAATCAAAATGGTAAATGAGGACCCTTGTGCTAAGTGTGCACTGGAGTTCGAATGCAGCCCAGAAGTGACTATTCCATTATCTCCTCCATGCCCCCTCGTCTTCTGGATCATCAATATATGATGAGCTCATGCAGAGTTTAGGTCGTCTCTGGCTTCGTCTCGGATGGAATCTCCAATAGACATATATCCACCCAGGGTAGTTCACAAAATGTATACCCATAACAGCTATAGTCCGCGCACTGCACTTTGCACATCCCCTCCTGTCATCCTGCCCGTGGGCCCGTGCGCTTCAATTAATAGGCACCAACTACTGTACAATAATAAAAATAATAAATAAAGGTCCGTGTGATATACCCCCCAGTTGGGGGTGAAAGCACTACCCCAGGATTATGATTATTAGTATTATTATTAATCAGTTTAGTTTACATGTGACAAACATTTGCGACCCGATTATTATTATTGGCCTCGCGGGGAATCCTTACCCGCTCGCAAAGGCTTCAGTGGAATACAGTGATTCCAGTGACGATGATGTAGCCTACTGTATTAATATAAGGTAGCCTATACACCTCGCTATACACAGTTACACACGTACACTACGGTATACTGTAGGATTTAAAAATTCTTCGAGTTACGTAAAATTCGACTTGCGCATAATGTTGTGGCACAAACTTACGCAAGTCGGGGACTGGCCTTATATTATTCTTTAATTTGGCGAAATATGCGAATTGTGTAAAGGCCAGCTGAAGGCCAGCCCTCATTTCTCGAATACAGTAGGGTGGCCAGCGGGCGGGAAACTGTGGAGTTCACAACATCCGCCGCTGCGCTGGTGGCACTGCTTGCCAGTGCTCATTTTGGTTTGGTACAGTAACAGCAAGCCTTGGTAACAGTCAGGTAACAGTACTGTACACCATACACCATAGACAGGACCATTGAGCCCATATAGTATGCGGGAGTAGGCAAAACTGGGCAGAGAGAGGTCAAACGGGAAGTCAGTTTGGGCCCAGGTTTGGGCCACATTTGGACTTACCTACAATATATTTCCCTCCACTATTCAGAGAATGTGATTGTTACGACTCTGCGAAAGCAAGTATTGTTCTATAGCGTAGCAGTTATTCAGATGCGACGCGATTTGTCTTCCAGATCGTAGTGTGCGCGCGCAGGTACCTTGGTGCTGTGGTCGCTGCGAAGAAAGGCAAAAGGGAGAGAAAAAAAAAGTGAGAGAGAGAACAGAACAGAACGGAGGGAGGTTGAGTGCTAAGTGAAAAAACGCACACACGCAGGGGGGGCGGGGGGTTGGAACATGGAGGACCCCACGGCTGTAGGCTGTACTAGGACTGCGTTCCATCTGTAAACCCAGTGAGAGTTACCAGTGTCGAGTGTTTGAGAAGCGTCAAGCGGGTGTTGCAGTGGTTGGGCTGCACCGCTTCAGTGAATGTTCTGGAGTGAGTGACATGGACCACCATCATCACCCAATTCACCACCCCCCGCCTCAGCAACAGGGGTCCCCACCGTCTGGTCCGTCGCCTCAGCCCCTGTGTCGGTATTATATGACACATGGGTCCTGTTTCTTTGGGGAAGACTGCCAGTATCTTCACTGTGCATCTGGGGGCATGCAACATCACAATCATCATAGCCAGTCACCATCACCTGCACCCATCATGAACCATGTGGAAAACCATCTGGGCAACAGGGGGGCAGCCAGTAGGGGGAGTATGAGCAGCCTTGATCACTTTTATGCACCCATGTCGCAGACGCAGCAAGTTCCACAGGAATCAAAGTTGGCAACCTATCTTGCTGTGAGTATGCACGGTGTATTTTACCAGTTCGGCTCTTAGTTCAGGTTGAGAAACGTTGATCCAAAATGCCAAAAACCAAAGCCTCCAAAATGTGTAAGTGATTTTGAGTGCTAACGTGGTGCGCCACACAATGTAGATCTGGTGTTTGGTCTTGAATTAATCTTCTCATTGTAAGTGGTGGTGATCATGTTTGTTAAGGTATGGAACAGGTACAGAATGGATACAGAATGGGTATGTAAAGGGTGTCGAATGGGTACGGAACAGATACGGAATGGATATGGAACAGGTATGATATGCAACCTGTTACCATGGATGTCCTCAGGTTTTGCTGTTACCATGGCAATTTTGTAGAGATATGTTATTGCCATGGTTACGTCAGCACAGTACCATGGCAACAAAGACATTCAACAATATCAACAATGTTTGGTTGTTGTTGATTACATTACCATGGAAACAGGCTGTGCATTGAATGTGTTCCCCTGCTAATTTTGAAATGTAAATGAGTAATGTTTAGGCTTAGGTCCCATCCCAAAGTTGTCACATTTTATAAGTGCAAATATGATATTTCAAAACTCGAGACACTTCCGACCTCGAGCATTTCAGATACATCAGTGGTTCTCAACCTTTTCCCAGATTGTACCATTTGGCCATGACTAACAGTCTCAGGTACCCCCACGATAACATGTTTAAAAATGATAGGTTTTAACATTTTTGACTACCTGGTGAATATTTTTAGTTGGGCAGTTTTGATAAGTTATATTTAAAGAATGCCAAGTTTTTGCCTAAACAATATCTCCCATTGAAAATCGATATGATCAGTGGAAAATATCAAATGAAAATAACTATTTTATTGTCAAAAGAATGCAGATTTGACATTTTTATTGAAGACTGCTTGCCACGCATGCGCAGGGGAAGGCTGCCGGTCGGCGCTGCCCAGATTCAGCAGTGCTTGAATTCTGGCAGCCGTGGCGCGCGCGTGGCGGCAGCTTGTTGCCCTCCCGTTCCCCCGTTTGCGCCGGCCTAACTTTCACGCTACTCCCAGCCACACCAACATTGCCAGGGCCAGCATCAGAGGGAAGGCTAAAATGCGCCCAAAAAGAGGCCTTAACCACCCACGCAAACTCCCCTATCTCATTCTGCGGCCACATTCTAAAGGCGATCAAAAAAAAATCCTCAGTCACCTCAAAATTTCCCACATCATTTTATTTCTCCGTTGTTTTCCCTTCAGAGCTGCTCGCTTACCCCCTGAAAGTCGCGCGCATACCCCTCGGGGTACGCGTACCACAGGTTGAGAACCACCGAGATACATGATTCTCACACTGTAGTTGGGACTGGCAGTAAGTAAGTTACTTGAGATTCCCGAGAAATGCAGGAAATCTGCATGATGTCTTGGGCATGGGTATTGCCAACCCCTAGGTTGTGACCCAAAGTTGAGTCGCCTTTAACCCAGATATGCCTGTAGGGGACACCTGCACAGTTGTTGCATTATAGTTTTTTTGCGCCAGTTCTAGTTGCTAAAGAGCTGGCAGTAGTCACAAGTTCTTCATTAGAGTCACAGCTAATGATACAAGTTCAAACTTGCTCAGTATTGCTTCAGCTTTTTAAGATATAAGTGTTTGAAATTTAACTCAGGAAACAATGCAATGGCTGCACCTTCATGTTCTGAATATGATTAGTAATTAATTCTCTAATATTGATTAGTGTTATGAGTTATTTATTGTTTGTAATACTGAGAAAACTTATGAATGATGATGTTGATGTGGAAATATAGGCATATATTTTACTTTCCTTGGCTGAGAGTAGTGCTGAAATGAGGGGTGTGGGGGAAAAACATGATAACTGACATTTTTGAACTAAACACCTAGCAACTATGTAAAAGACATGACAAACATTTTGGTATACTTAAAGTTCACATATCATGCACCAGACGGCAACACGGGTTACATGATAACCAACATGCCACGTTTTCAGGAACTTCCGCAAAGGGAAAAACACGATAACTGACCCTATTTTTATATGCTTCGCATTCTTCCATTTAATACATGGTGTAACAAAGGTTTCTGTGCCGAGGGGTAAATCACTCAGAAGTTGAGCGTACAACGGACTTGACGAGTGATTAACCCCTCATCGTCTGCCGGCAGCAAGTGTCGTCGCGTCGGCCGGATTTTACACCGTGAGTAGGCCTACCCATGGCCGGCATGTAAGGGGGGGTCCACGTGCGATCCCGGATTATCTGGGGAAAGGCTGGGTGAGGTCTATCTTCGACTTCTAGATCCGGTCCAAATAGGAGCCATGTCACTTCTCCACGCACTTCTCCCACTTACACGTACCCCCCGACCAGGCGCAGAGATCCGCCCGGTTGTAAGTAGTTGCGCTGCTTTGTGAATCCAACTCGCAGCGCCACCCCTCCGGTGGTGAAAAGTGAACTGAACTTGCGAAGGTGTATCTGTTTGCGCTCTTTTGTGAATCCTCCCCCTGCAGTATGTCGTGTACTGTGTATAGTGTATTGTTTATTTTGTTTATGGTGCTGACACCTGTTTTAGGGGTTATAGCAGCACTATGCAGTACGGTAGTTGACTAACCTTGTCACTGTACAGTAGTTATTTTTATTTTTATTTTTTAATTTGTACCCCGTGCTAGAGCCATGGGCCCTCTTAGTGGGGTGGGATTCCACCATATTTTTTTTATCTGGAACTCTTGCTTTCGTTTTTACTTCTCGTATATGGGGATGGGATAGGGACGGAAGGAAGCAGCTGTGGCCTATAATTACGGACACGACCCCGGAATTTTTCTGGGGAGACCATGGGAAACCACAGAAAACCACTGTCAGGGTCGGCGGCCACCGGGATTCGAACCCAGGACCTCCCGATTAGCAGTCGGATACCATATCCCCTCCGCTACCACTGCTTCGGTCATTGTACAGTAGTATTTACTACCTGTTCTACTTCCGCTGGAAAGGGAGCTTGGAAAGGGAGCTTAAAACACGTGGCTTTCAGAGGGCTTTGTGCATTCCTTCGCGGCTTATCGAGAATTAACCGGCTGGGCTCCAAGATTGAATCATACCACATGTTTGCCCAACTTGAAAATTCCCAGGTGTTGACAAAATTCGACCTATTAATAGTGAAAGTGCTGCGGAGTTCACAAAATATATTCCACTTATCGAGAAAATCGAGATATTCAAATTCGAGTTATCGGAATTCAATTTGCATGCATATAATATGGAGAATCCACCAAGTCCGTGAATTTCGAGTTATCGGTATTCGAGTTACCGGGATTTCACTGTAATTAAAACAAGATTACATGGCAATTGGTTAACATGGCAACCGTTGCAACAATCCTTGATTGTTGTTGATTGTGATAAATCACAACCCCTTCTTTGCACGGCCTGTTTCTGTGGTAATTCAATCGACAACAATCATTGGTGATATTATGAAACTACTGCTGTTGCTGAATGTCACTGTTGCCATGGTAATGTGATCAAAAACTATTATAGCCATAAGCCATACTTGGTTACATTTTCCTACCGTCCCATAATATTATAGGGAATGGCCATTTTCTCGCAAACAAGCATTCAGAAAAATGTTTTATCTCCATTGTTGGGTTTTGGGAGCTAATATGAACTAATAAAAACAAAAAAAGTTCAAAAATTCGACAAAAGTTTTCCCCTGCTTATCTGGGTTAAGGGTCACACATGTTCAGGAAAAGTGATAAGAATAGAGAAAAATAGAAGAAAAAATATATGGAGATTTGTGGGGTGGTAGGGATAATAATAATAATAATAATAATAATAATAATAATAATAATAATAATAATAACAATCCTGGGGGTAGTGCTTGACTTTACGGTATTCAGCACAGACCTTTATTGTGTCGTCGTACAATTTTGGAACCTTTTTGCGAAGCGCCCGGGCCCACAGGCAGGATGACAGGAGGGGATGTGCAAGGTGCAGTGCAATGTCATAGCTGTGGTCATTTTGTGAACTCCCTCGGGTGGCTTAGTCTGTTGAAATACCACCCGAAGCGAAGCCAGAGATGACCCCGAACTCTGGACGAGATGAAGGGGGTGTCCCCGGGCTGGGATCAAACCCGGGACCTTAACATCCGTGGGCGCATACGTTACCGCAGTGCTACTCCGTCTCCCCGGATGGTGGGGATTATACTATATACAAGTTCCAAGTTCGTGGGTCACATCTTGATATCTGATATTGCCCGATAGCAGTTATTTTTTGTAGTAGTAATAGAATAGGGCACATGGTTAGGGGCACAACAAGCTACAAAAATATAACTGCTATTGGGCAATATCAGTTATCAAGAAGTGACCCACGAACTGGAACACCCTATATATCTAAAATCTAGGCAAGCATTGTACCTGTTTGAACGAGGCTCAAATTTAACTGGACCTATCTTAACACCTCCAAGTACTCCAAGAGCATGTAGATATTGCCCAAGTGGCACTGCTACAGTGCTGGACAGGAATGGTGTAGTAATGATGGTGCCACTAGTAGTCTAATCTCTGATGTGCATTCCACATAAAATGAATAAATATCGTTTAACAGTAATTCGCAGTTGAGAGATGTCGATTGTCTATTGTTGCATCACTGTAAATATGTACCATTTATCGACACTGAATAATGGCTGCCTTGACATTACAGCCTGTAAATAATTTAGACCTGTAAATAATTTAGTCCTGAAAATTTTTGCATGTTTTTAAAAGCAGAAAATATACTATGCTTCAAAATTCAATTCACATTTGTATCAGTTGGTTATGTCATGGACTCTCCTACAGATAGTTGGTATTCCTGAGCCTTTCAAACTGTAGTTAGCAAAAGAACCACATGCCCATCATCCCCCCACAACCCCCTGCCCATCCCATCTCTCTCATTCCTTTCTTCCTTTCCTCTCCCTCAGGTTCATCCTCAGGGTCCAATCCCTCAAGTTCCTGTCCAAAGGAATCTGACCCCTCAAGTTCCTGTCCAAAGGAATCTGATCCCTCAAGTACCTGTCCAAAGGAATCTGATCCCTCAAGTTCCTGTCCAAAGGAATCTGATCCCTCATGTTCCTGTCCGGCGGAATCTGATCCCTCAAGTTCCTGTCCAGCGGAATCTGATCCCTCAAGTTCCTGTCCAAAGGAATCTGATCCCTCAAGTACCTGTCCAAAGGAATCTGATCCCTCATGTGCCTGTCCAGCGGAATCTGATCCCTCATGTTCCTGTCCAGCAGGGTGTGATCCCTCAAGTTCCTGGGCTAATATCCAGCAGAGTCCGATCCCTCAGGCTCATATCCAGGAGGGTCCGATCCCTCATGTTCCGGGGCTCATACCAGCAGGGTCCAATCCCTCAAGTTCCTGTCCGGCAGGATCTGATCCCTCAGGTTCATATCCATCAGGGTCCAATCCCGCACCTTCCTGTCAATCAGAGTCCGATCCCTCAGTCTGGCGATACACATTGCTGGACTCAACAAACCTACCTACATGGATGGGAGGTAAGTTATGAAATGCGTGGTATATCCGCCAACTATTGGGGCGTTTGACTCAGTACATCAGATCCAAGTAGCCTTTTTCAGAGGAAATTTGCAAAAAAAATTAGTATTGGTAACCAATCTAGCTTTACCCATGTACAGGAACTTCAAAAAATAACAGACATGGTCTACTTACAAGGGAACGGTCAGGGTCGGATACCTCCGATTTGGTTGAAACTTGCTTGAGGGGTCATTCATGTGCGATAGACACAGTGGTGAAAGTTTTAGCTCGTAACGTCCAGCCGTTCCCGAGATATGAGCGACAGAATCATCCGAATTTTGGCAGCGCGCATTTGCTGGGAGCCGCTCTGCCAGCTCCAAATCCCTTCTACCTTGATTCCCCCCGCCCCCTTTGCCCCCTTTCTTCCATCCCATACCACCCCACTCCCCCCACCAACATTTTCGTTTTCCATTGTTTCTTTGCTCTGGTATTTATTATGAGACCATCAAGCTGCTTTCTTTCACTTCTGCCAACTGCGAATAAAGACGAGCTTCTGTACCTAAAATTGCGTAATGGGAAACCTATTCAGCCTTATCAAAATATGTATGGCGTTTTATAATCTCTCCTGCCCAATCCGATTGCGAATCTGTCGATATTATTTTTTAGCAAAGCTCACATTATTTAGTAAATGTGACCTGTTGACAATTATTTTGTGTTCGCGTTGGGGAGAAGTGAAAGAAAGCAGCTTGATGGTCTCATAATAAATACCGGAGCAAAGAAACAATGGAAAATGAAAATGTTGGTGGGGGAGTGGGGGATGGTGGTATGGGATGGAAGAAAGGGGGTAAAGGGGGTGGGGGGAATCAAGGTAGAAGGGATTTGGAGCTGGCAGAGCGGTTCCCGGCAAATGCGCGCGGCCAAAATTGGGATGTTTCTGTCACTCATATCTCGGGAACAGCTGAACGTTGCGAACTAAAACTTTCACCACTGTGTCTTTCGCACATGAATGACCCCTCAAGCAAGTTTCAACCAAACCGGAGGTATCCAACGCTGACCTTTCCCTTGTTAGTTGACCAGCTGCATGACCGAATATGACAATCACTAATATTGGTTCTCTTTACCTAATGTGACTATCAAACTGCTTCCCTTGTTGGTCACTTCTGCCATTGATTGATTTATCATGGATTATCACGAACTGTATCATTTGGTATGCTATGGACTCTCCTACATCTAGTTTGTTTTCCTGAACTCGTCAAATTTTAGTATACTTGTCCAAAGAACCCCATCCCCACCCTCTCCTCACAACTCACTTGTCATTCCTTTTCCTCGTTCCTTTCTTCCTCTCCTCTCCCTCAGGGTAGCCGCAGACATTGTCGGAAACTACCATAATGACAATCTGCATTGGAGGTAAATTATGAAACACTTGGTATATCCTTGGTATATCCATCAGCGAATGGGGTGTTGGACTCACAAGCGAGGTCACAATGTTGGTGTCAGGGATTTTAATAATTCTGCCTGTGCAGCTACGGGCATTTTTGCGATAGAGCGGACATGAAGCGACGATTATTTTTTTCGTTGAATACCGCGTTTTATTACACCAGTCGGATGCTCAACATCTCTACTAAACAATGCCAACCTTAAAATTGCCCTGTGTTGCTGTTCTTTGGCACCAGCTGCTCATACTTTCAACTGTGTGCGCCGGCGGCCTTTTTGTGTCTGGGGACACGCGCGGCTTTTGGCGCTTCTGTAAGCATTGCCATTCATTTGATCACTTCTCAAGTGAGCCTGTTGGATGCAGCTTGATGTCCTCTTTCGATTGATGTGCTTAAATTGTCATAGGGTGATCTCTGTATGCGTCAGTTTCAGTAACTGACCAGAGTCATCCAAAAGTTTTGCTTCGTTACTAAAATTTCTCGTACACACCCTATACCAATGATTTGGAGCGTCACACTTGCAAACCTCCGTGGGAGTCATGTAATACAGCAGTGTGCAAAGATTCAGCCAATACCATACCTTCTTGTATTTATTTGGATGGTAACGAACCAAAGCAACCACCTGCCGCCGAGCGTGCTCCCTCCGATCTCGGCTTCCAGCTCATACAGTGGGGCAGATAATAAGTAAATCTATGGCCAAAAATGCAGAAATTTTTATGTAATGGTTTTCAATGCCGCTGATTTCAGATCTGATGTCAAAAATTCAAAATTTAAAATGGCAGATACAATGTGGCAGACAGCATGTGCGAGAATTGGACAGATATACAGTATTAGTGTCAGAATTAGTTTCTGGGGGCATTAGAGGGCTCTGCTTTCAAATTTGATGTAAAAAGTTAGAAATCAAAGTGGCGCAATGTGTTATCCAGATATACCCTGATGCTACCTCTGATTTTTGGGGGAGGAAAGGGGAGGGATACAGCTCCAGAGGAGGGCCTGAACCATGGTTATAGAAGACTCAGGTTAGGTCACTCCCACCCACCCCCTGCCGAGGGGTTTTGCAGAGGGTGCTCACCTGAGAGCGCCATGAGACATTTCCCAGAGCAATTATGTGGCAACCCTAGCGGACTAGGCTGAACTTTATAGGTACAAAAGGGAAGCGGTACATGTGGGCCCAATATGGCCGCCGGCGCCCATGTTGGGTCCCCCAATGTAGCGCTTCCATTTTGTACCTATAAAGTTCAGTGTAGTCCGGTAGGGTCGCCACATAATTTCTCTGGGAAATGTCTCATGGCGCTCTCAGGTGAGCACCCGCTGCAAAACACCCTGTCAGGTGATAAGCCCAGAAGATAGGGGTAGTGTCCGTGGGCTGGCCCGAACTCTTCAATGGTTCTTATTTATGAAGCTGAAAACAAATTTTCACAAATCCCTCGGGTTATAAACAGTTACCTCTATTTACAATGCCACTGCAAGATGGATGGTCCGGAAGTTAATTGTCTGTAGCGGTCAAGGTGGTAGGTGGTGACAGCTAGTCTTTGGTTCTTCCCAGTCATGAGAGGCTCCCGCTTTTTATAGGCCATTAATTTAAAAATCTGCATTTATCTGAATATTTGCAGGTCTGGATTTAGTGGAAAATTGACTGAAATGACCCATTTTCAATTACCTTCATTTATAGGCATAATAAATTTTTATAGAGGGTCACATTATGACTCCTTATACATATGCATACACGTATAATAATTATCACATGGTCTATTATTTTAATTTCAAATGGTAACGTGTCTGTGGTACTGAAGAACTTCCTTGTCTTTCACTGCCAGAGATAATTTCTGTACTTACGAGCCAAATTGTAATTTGCTGTTATAAATTTTTGAATAGACATTTATCAAAATGTTTTCCCCTCTAGTCAGTTCATAACTTCATCTGTCAGCCTGGTCCCTAAAGACTGGTGTGTAGGCAGGCAGCACCCTTTTCATACTGGGTTACATCTAACATACACAATCATCACGGCATAGTCCCATGATGAGCCATGATGACCGAAGCAGGTTGGCATGGTGGATAAGGCGTCCGACTGCTAATCGGGAGGTCCTGGGTTCGCATCCCGGGGCCAGCAACCCTGACTGTGGTTTTCTGTGGTTTTCCACGGTCTTTCTAGGATAATTCCGGGGTCGCTTCCGTATAATAGGCCACAGCCACTTCCTTCCCTATCCTTGGAGGTTGAAAGGCAATGCTGGGCCAACCTTCCTAATATCAATTATAAAATCCCATGATGAGGTATACAGTATAGTCAGCGATGACCAGGCCATACGACCCAGCCATCTCAATCGACCAATACATGAGAATCCTCTGATGACTGGTCAGGTGTCCTGATGTGTCTCGTTTTAATTATGTGTACGTCCTGAAGTGATAAAACAGCTCACAAATACTACCCCTGAAAAGGTTCTGAACGGCAGAAAATCGCACGCTTTGGTTCGTTACTTTTTTTGGGGGTTCGTTACCCAGGGTTTTGTTGTGCTATGATACAAAGAAAAGCAGATACCGGTACGGAAAGGTGACCAATGGATTCCTCACTCTTTTCTTCTCTAGACTCTAGAGCATCTCTATACTGCTGCCATTACAACCACTTAGAATTCGTAGAGTTATTACGCAGTGTAACCAGGTGCAGAATTGCGTGTACTCAAAACTTCGGTTCGTTACTGTGTTTGTTCTCACTCCTGTGGCGCTATCGAATGGTATTATTTTTGTCGGATTTGTGGCAAAATTCAGTCCTATCTACCTGGAACTCGATACAAAAAAACAGACTCCCCAAAGGTTTTTCACAAGCATGGAAAATTGCAATGAAAGTTCAAAAAAAACGTCTGAACTTTGGTTTGTTACCGCAAAAAGGCCCCTATGCCTTAGTATGAACCCGTGTTGAGCGTAGGGAGAATGTGCGATACTCAAAAATTTGCGACATAAATGCTGTTAAACAAATCCTGCATAATCCATGAGAGACGAGCTTTGAGGCATTTATTGACCATGTGGCTCAGAGTCAATGTGCCAGACTCATAACCGTGAGATCGGTGGTTCAAGTATCTAGGGGAAGCCATTTTTTCCCTCCCACTTATCAATGCGGTCCTTAAGTAACATACAGTAAAACTTCTATAAGTCGAATCTCCATGGGACCGGGAAAAAACTTCGAGTTATAGAAGATTCAAGTTAAAGAAGTTCGGCCTTTTTTTGAGCACATAACTCTATAAGGAAGCCGACCTTTATATTCAGCGACAAAATGTGTTCAAAACTTAAAAATAACTCTCACTATCACACTTACAATGTTCCTTATTGTTTTGTTGTGAAAAAAATCTCTGTTATGGACATTTGCCTACTCTTAGACTCAAGGATTCAATTGTCACAATCGAGTCAAACACTTCTTTCGGTACGTCTGGTAGACTAAGATCAGGAAATTGAGCCTTTCTGTACATGTGGCCTACTCTTGACCCTTCGGCTGGGAAATGAGAAAATTCTCTGTACTCGCCAAATGAACTTCGACTTAGGGAGACTGAAAATGCATTGAAATCCCGTCGTAAGGCCCTGCCAGCACTTTGAGTTATGGAGAACTTTGAGTTATAGAAATTCGAGTTAGGGAAGTTTATTTCCTATTCTTTTACATTGTGACGAACCAAGCTCATCATTTTCTTCGACTTAGAGAACTTCGACTTAGGGAAGTTCGACATATAGAAGTTTTACTGTATGTATAATATGTAAATCACATTGAAATTATACATTTTTCCCTTTTTTTAAATTCTTATTATTACCAGTAGATGTGCATTATTCCTCCTTTTTTAGCCCTGCCTTGAAAATTCCTGTTCAGAATTGCTGTCTATTAGAAAGCTACATAAGGTGTTAAGGAATTGCTTCGACAAATTAACGAATTTGGAAGATGATGGAGCAGCACATTAGGCAGGATGATATTCATCATAGAAACAAGAGAAGCAATAAGTCAAATGACACATTGCACAACTTACAAAAGTGTTTTTTAAAAACACTGACATGGTTTTTTGTGGATCGTGACGCGGAAAACCTACCTCATGAACATTTCACAAAAATTTCCATAGGCCTACCATGTGTCAGTTTTGAATGGAACTATCCATAACGAAAGCATTTTTGCAGAAATTGGGGTGAACAATAATATTATTGATGATGGATGATTGAATGAATTTCCATGCAATTCTATTGGGAAGATGTTTCCCATTGCTGTTATATTAGAAATGAACAGGTTTGAAGGCACTTGATGAAGTTTTTTTACTTGTCTATAAAAATTGCAAGTCTGGAATTTGCATAATTTACATGTATGTGATTGCTGTAAAACATGGCAATCCTGATGCACCTTCTGTAGTTAATGTACATTAGCATATTATGTTTAAGAGCTACTACATATCTAAGAAAAACCACATTCGTGTAACATGAAATATCTGTACCTCTTCCACACCATTCTGCACCTGTTTCCTATAGTGTAAGCAGATAGATTTGCATGGAGGACAGATTGAGCATTGGCATTCCACCTGTGCAAAGAACACTGCTAGTACATGATAGAAAAGCTTGTGAGATTAATGCAACTCAAAAAATTGAGTATGATCTGGCATTGCTGTAAAAATTAAGATAAAAATTCCTGCACATTCCTAATTTTACCAAATGCCCATTTGAATGACAGAATGATAAGTTGCCAACCTGTCTTTAGCAGTACAACTCGGCCTTAGGCTGAGTCACAGTAAACTTCACTGAGGTCAACAATGACAAATTAAGCGTAATCATCAGTTGTCGATATACCTTCAGTTGTGCAACTCATTACAAGTAATACCTTGGCTGATGGTACTCTTGCTAATAATTTGACCTGTCATGCACAGAATCGTCAGCAAGGACCCCTATCATCACTGGCCAGTGCCTGCTCTGTAGCCCGCCTGGGAGGTGGGGATGGAGGAGAAGAGTTAAGCCGTACCCTGACAGCACTGAGCCTGGATGGAGCCTCATCGTCCTTGTCACTGCCCTCTCTCACCTCCCCATCTTCATCCCCTTCACCCCACCCAAGGAGGATACGACCACAAGAAATACCAGTAGTGAGCAAGCATAACAACAATCACAACAACTGTGGCTCACCTACTGGTATGTCATATGCATCTGCAACTGCAGCAAGTGTGTACCCCATGCAACAGCCTGATGTTGGAGGTGGAGGAGATGCCCCAAACATGAGAGGGGGTATGGGTGATGGTCCTACCCAAACTTCTCCATCGATCTCACCCACACTCAGCCATAACCCACCCCATCATATGTTGCAGCAGCATCATAGTCCAACAGAGAAACCTTTGTCAACATACCAGGTAATACTTTTATTGGAATGGTGGTTATGGATTGACCCCTTATACTGAACATCTTCATTTTTCAACATCCATATGAGTAATCAATGGAGAGTTGGGGTTTTGTTTAGGTCAGTTGTTTGGGGGAGTGAAATCAACTAATGGTACCATCTTGAGAATGTCCTTTATACTAAAAGGAGACAGGACACACCTTTTGCAAAAAGGATCACTATTTTGGGAGCATTTATAGGAGGGTAGTGGGCAGAGGCGTGCATTAAATTGTCAATCCATTGTTTGGCAGTGGTGGATTGTCAAACTTAACAGTGTGTGGGGGGGGGGGGGGGGGGGGNGGGGGGCTCCTTTGTTCCCAAGATGGGTAAAATGCAAATATATTCCCTCCTTTATTTGCTGCCACATTTACAACAGTAACTTCGCTAAAGGCTCTAACTCGAGCTTCCTAGATTGCACCCTAAGGCTATCTGGCTGGCATAGGAGAGGGTAAGAGTGGTAGAAGAGTTTTTGAGCAGTGGGAGGAAACAGGAGAACCCTGAGAAAAACCAAATGCGTATTGAGAGCACCTTTAAAAATTGTTTTCACATGAGAAGGTTTTTTGTCTGAATAAAAATCAATCAGCAGCACAGTTGGTAATTAAAGGCATTCAGAGAGATTGTACAGTTCATTGGACTGATGTTTTGCATGCATTTTGCAGGAGAATGTTGGAGGAACAACGTATTTCTTTGTTGCCGATGAGTCTTCATTGGGGCCAGGGGGAAACGGTGGAGGTTCAGGAAGTACAGGGAGTGGAGTTTCTGGAGGAGGAGTGGTGAGAGAAGATCTTGCTCCTCCTCCCATTGTACTTCCGCAGTACACCGCTTACCCAGGGCCACCTACACATCTCTTGGGATCCATTGTGGGAAGTGATGAGGCTGTTGGCCGTGGAGCAGGCAGTGGAGGGGTTGTGGGTGGAGGTGGAGCAGGAGGTAGTGGACATCCCAGCATCCCAGTACAAATTGCCAGTGCTTTGAAGAATAGGCGAGGAGGTGGGGGGAACCCAAGAGGAACCCAATCATCCCCCAGCAGCACTAGCTTTTTTGCCAATGAGGAGCTGCGAGGGGAAATACTTCGAGCTAGTTTGCTCCGATTAGCCAGAGCTGATCCCCAACAGTGCCCTGACCTTCCCAGTGAAGTTGATGCCTACCATGAGTTGGTACCCCTAGAGCCAGGTGGAGGATCAGTTCAAGGAATCGGCAGCAAGTCGATGACCTTTGGATACACGACCTCGGTGTACAAGGCTACCGGCGTGAAATCAGGACTGCAATATTGCCTCAGGCGAATTCATGGTAAGATCGAGTTTAGCAAGAACATTCAGTTTGTGTTGATTGATTGCTCTTTTAATGATGATGATGATGATATAATAATATTGGGTAGGCATGAGGTAGAACATGGACCTTATTTAATGCATATGTTGAAACATCTGGAGGAGCTTGTTCTGCTGCAACTCCTTGGTCCATGGGTGCATAGGGGAGGTGCCCAGGGAGGGTACTGTAGCAAGCTTCAAGTAGATATGGACCGTTTGTATGCCAGACTTTTTTTTTTGTGGGCCATAGGCAGAGAAGGGGGTGCAAGTCAACCATTTTAGGCATTACAGGGGATAGGTCACTAATACTAAAGTCTGGTCCCCCTCTTTATCGCGTTCAGGGGGTGGAAATGCGTTTTCTGGCACCTGCAGCGATTGTCGGGATGCCTGGCATGAGTGACTACCCCCTTGGTATTGATAATTGGTTATAGAAAGTGTTAGTAACTGCCCAGAATTTTAATTATTATGACATAAGTTAATGATAGCCATTCTTTGAGTATTATACTGTTTCCTAAACCGAAACTTTCATGTATACAAGGTGTGATCCAAAATTTTCGGGATTTAGGATATACAGTGCAAACCAGTAGAGGTATGAACTTGTGGCGCTAGGGGGTGCTAGATGCATCTTTCAGCTATTAGTCTGAAAAATATCATTTTCATAGGTGCACATGTTTCTGAGTTTTGGCAGTTTTCTTGTGTTCTGCAATATTTCGAAATGGCTGATGTGATGGAGCAAAGGATTTGGGTCAAATTTTGCTTCAAGCTCAAAGAAACTTTGGCTGCAGCCCACCAAATGCTGACCAAGGCTTTTGATGAGCAAGCTGTAAACCAAGCAATAACATACAAGTAGTTTAAGCGCTCTAAAAATGGCGGACCCAGTTTGCAGCAAAATCAACTCAATGCAGATCATTTTCTTTGACATTTGAGGAATTGTGCATAATTATGGAGTATGTTTCTTCCACATGGTGAAATTGTCAACAGGAAGTCTTACTGCGATGATTTGAGACGATTTAGGCTGAAATGGCCGGAAATGTGGGAGAACAGAGACTGATTGTTGCACCATGACAATGCGCCTGCACACACCTCATGCTTCCTGACAAAAAACAATATGACCACGGTCCCCCACCCTGCCTATTCGTTTGTCCTGGCCCAATGTGATTTCTATCTCTTTCCTAAAATGAAATTTGGGTTGAAAAGAAGACATTTTGACTCCACTAAAGAGATCTAAGCAAAATCGCAGCAGGTGCTGAACACGCTACAGTTGGCCAATTTTTTTTGGGTGCTTCCAAAAATTGGAAATTCCCTGGGATCGTTGTATACGAGCCCAAGGTGACTACTTTGAGGGTGATGGAGACAACTAGTCTGAAAATGAGTTTTTCACCCGGTCGTATCACCAGTTCTGAAAATTTTGGGTCACACCTCGTACGTTATGCTCAAATCCCGAAAACGGCCATTGGGCGAAAAAACAAAAAAAACAAAAACGGCCAGACCATAGAATGATAATTGTCAATCCATCCATCCTGCGGAATGGATGGTTTGACATGGATCATTCTGCAGTCTGGACGGTTTTCGGGGTTTGAACCTAACATACAGGGTGTTTAAACTTTTTTTTCCGAACAGTTATCGGAAATATTGCACTATAAGCTGCTACTTTGTAAGCAGTGATTTGCAACCGGTTTGTCGGAGGAATGGGGAAGGTTCCCTGCGAATCTTAGGTTGAAGTGGCTTACAAAGGAGCAGCTTAGTGCAATATTTCCGATAACTGTTTGGACAAAAAGTTGAAACACACTGTATACATTCATTTTTTCCCAATGTAGTACCATGTTTGAAACATCGTGCAATTAGCATTCATTCATTCATTCATTTCACTCACGGCATATTCCCATCAAGATGGGGTTACCAACTATGACCAGGTACAATCCACCTGGCCATCTTTTACAACCAGTATAATGAATCCTCTGTTGACTGGTCAGGCCACGCAAAGGATATAATGGATAGGATGATGATGAAAAGGATGGCATTAATACATTCAGACAGGCAAACACTCGCCCAATGTACACATATAAACATACAAAAATTCATATAACAATTATGCAAAAACAACGTACATTGTCCAGCACGTAATGGTGTGTTCGACGGGTAATGTAAACACCAGTCACCAAGGCAGACGACATCTCACCCAAAGGTGCTAGTTGACGATCGTCTCCAGGGCGATGGTGTTGACGAGAGCATGTAAATAGTCAGGAACCCACCAGACTTGCGACCACCCTCAGGGACTGCTATAGCCTCAGATAGCTTTTGTAAAAATATTAGTTTCAGTGAGCTATGGCAATAAAAAATGTGGTACCCTCTACCATGTCCTTTAAAAATAATACAGATGACAATTCTGGAAGGTTCCTAGCACTTTCTGTGCCCATTTTAAGTGCAAAAATTTGCAAATTAATGTGTTTCAAGCTCATGTTTTCACAATTAATTCACCTCGATTCACTTCATATTTTAGAACTGGACTATCAATATGGGGGGGGAAGGAAAGTGACTTCATACTACTCCAACCTAGAAGCATTGAAATCCAAGGCTATCCTCTGGGATGCGGAATTGGTTTTGCATCATCATACAGATGTTTCATCTTCTAGTTCATCGTATCATAGTTTCATTGTACTATCATGAACAACTTGGGAGAGATATTTCTCTCATCTCAGAATTATCCTCCTACACATTGCCCATTATAGGGCATGGAAGTTGAGATGGACCTCATAAAGCACACGATGTTCACCCCCTTCCCTGCTGTCCACTAAGCAGCAATGCAATTGAATAAATGATTCTGAGCAGGAGTAGGCCAACTGGCTTCTGAGATACGATGCTGTGATCTCTGCAGTGTATGCATTTGGCTTATAAATGGTTCTAAACATGCTATAGTTAGGTATATTTATTATGTATTATGCTACTTTTCATGTGTACTTTTCTTTTGTAGGTTTCCGGTTAGCTACGAGCAAATGCATGGTGCTGGTAGATGTGTGGAAGCGTCTGCAGCACTCAAACTTAGTCCAGTTAAAAGAGGTGTTTACCACAAAGGCATTCGGGGACAACTCGATAGTGTTCGTATATGATTACCACCCAGGAGCAGAGACTCTTCAGGCCATCCACTTTCCAAGGCCACAGCATCAGGCCCCTCAACACCAGCACCTCAGGAACGGACTTATCTCCCCCTATGGGGGAAGTGCTGGTCAACAAGACATGGATTCAGTGCCAAGGCCATTTTCGCAGCAGAAAACGTCCCTATCACATAGGCATGGAGGAGGTCAGTTCAAGTATTTCTAAAGTTAATTTTTGAAAGCTTGGCAGATATCTGATGAGCATTTTTGGCACATCCAATGTGTCTTGTCTCAAAATTTTATCTTTACTTATATGACACTTTCTCTCACAGGTCTTGTGCCAGAGAATTTACTCTGGACATATGTTGTCCAACTCAGCGCGGCACTACGCACTGTTCATGCGGCAGGTCTAGCCTGCCGGACTTTAGATCCCGGGAAAGTTCTTGTAACTGGTGGTGGGAATAGGGGAGCTGGAGATAGAGCCTCAGGCAATGGCTCTGGAAAGGGTGGCTCCAGGTTGCGCCTATGGCTAAATTGCTGTGGAATATTTGATGTGCTCACTTTTGACCCTGCCGTGTCCAATCCTTTGGCGATGATCCCACATTTCCAGCAGGAAGACTTAGTGTCGCTAGGAAAGCTAGTCTTAGCTCTTGCCTGCAACTCAGTTGTGGCTGTTCAGAGGGAGCAACTACAAACATCTCTTGATCTGGTGTCACGAAATTACTCATCAGATCTCCGCAACTTGGTTATATACCTTTTGTCAAGTGGGCCTGGAGCTGGAATGGGAAGTGCGGCTGGAGGAACCAACCGCAGCATCAACGATATCATGCCTATGATTGGAGCTCGGTTCTACTCACAACTGGATGCTGCGCAAGTCAGGGCAGATATGCTGGAAGCTGAGCTATCCAAGGAAGTTGAAAATGGAAGGCTCTTCCGACTGCTTTCGAAGTTAGCAGTTGTTAACGAAAGACCTGAGTGAGTTGAGGAGGGTTTATGTTTCATGGTTTTTAATTGCAATGAAATGAAGGTACAAGTCTACAGTGGAAGTGTCATCGATAGTACCTAGGTTCACACACATGTTCACGAAGTAACATCCCCATCATTAAGTGACAGTGTGTTTGAGAAGTACAATAATGTTGACGGTCTCTTATCCGTAACCCATGAGATTATAAATTTTTCAGAATTCAGAATGGTGCAAGGTTTAACATACACTGTATCATCGTACATACCAGTAATAGATCCACCACCACTCCTACCACTCCTGCATACTGTAACCTAGCTGTGACATAGGCTACACTGCATATGTGCAGTAAAAGCACATTACCCCTAGATTTAGGATCTTGGTACAGTCCCAAGAACAAAGTTGGTTGACGCTGCAGGCCTTCTCTGACCTTCCTGTATCCGACTCAAATTAATTGGCTCTTTTTGGGCCTAGTTCACTGCTTTAGGCATGAGTTCGTCTATTTATTACCATTTATTTGATACCGTAATGGCGGGGATTGGCAGAGCATCCTGCCAAAATGGAGGGCCTGCCGTCTCCAACTTTATGCTCGGGACTGAACATCAGTGGACTTATCCGTTTGGCACAGACGCTTTTTGAAATTCAGTGTCTTACGCTCTCAGGCTTTCCGCGATCCAAGTGGAATTCCTAAGTGAGTCAGGCTGCCCAATTCATCAATGTGTAGGGACAATTTGTCATTACCATTAAGCTCATTAAGAAATGAAGCTCATTAAGCTCTTATCTCTGTGTGAGACACCTAATTCTGTGAAGGGCAGGAGCACAGTAGCCGACAGAAGGCTTATTTGATTGATTCTGCATCTCTCTGTTGGCCACTTTGGATTGGCCCACTCTGTGAGGTGTCCTTTTGGCAACAATTTGGGTAAAAGGTCTGGAAGTCAACAATGGGAGTTGAAGAACTGCCCCAAAACTATATCTGAATAGGGAGATGGACAGTCTGATGCCATCATCATGGACAGTCTGATGCCATCATCATGGTCCTGGCAACCATTGCCTTCACCTTGGGACATACTTGGCACCAAATGTGAACTTTGGTATACAGATGACCTTCATGAAAAAAACTTCTGGTTTTTGGAGCTTTTTTGTTTTCATAATTTCTGATAAGAGATTGTGAACTACATTACATCTTTTAAGTAGAAATTGATTATGCTATTCTTCAATGGCTTTTAAGGAAATCACATGTCCCTAAATAGAGGGTTTTATTTTGTGAAGAACAAGAACATTGTTAGAAAAAAACCAAGGAATTTTCCTTGTAGGTATGGGTTGGAGGGCCACTGCAGAAGGCAGAGACTTGAAATTGTATTTTTGAAGCCTCACATGACTAGGGAGCATATACTACATAAGAGGCGCAAACATTCGATTTTTACGTCTCTCTGTTTATAGGGCGTTGCCAAGGCTGGCGGCCATCTTGAAGTGTGTGGTGCGCCAACGAGGTATAAATAGGGTACAGGCAGGCCGTCAAGGTCTGCGGGGGTCCGCCATCTTTGATGGTTTTGGCTGCCATGGCAATACACGGCAATAACAATTCACTTACCCATTCCAATATCGAATTCAAATTTGCGTGTGTTCTTGGCGTGGAGTTGCCATGGCCGCCAAAATCATCAAAGATGGCGAACCCTATTTTTGCCTGTACCCTATTCATACCTCGTTGGCGCACCACACACTTCAAGATGGCCGCCAGCCTTGGCAACGCCCTATAAACAGAGAGACGTGAACATCAAAGGCGCCGACAGAAGTTTGCGCCTCTTATGTAGTATGTGCTCCCTGACATGACATTCACAGAGCAATGCTGGTGAAAGCCCATAATTTTGTCGACGCTTCAAATGGAAGACAAGGATTTTTCCAGTCGAAAACTGGTGGGATCGCATACCTGCACATGTGATGTCATGATCAGCCAAAGTCAGCAATGGAGCATTACCTATCTTTTTATTGGTGGCTGTTTGTTGCCTTCCACAACCATATAAGTGTGAAGAGCTGGATTAAAAGGGGTAGTGGGTGATGGCATTGGCATGCACTATGCATAGTACATCATTAGGGTAGACCAATGGTTGAAAATAATAGTGATGGGTCACTCCAGAGCTTCACTGAGGCAGTGACCCTTCCTGACATTCAAAAATGCTTCCATAGTGGCTTGATTCCCTACCAAAATCCACCTGCTTCTAAAAATTCTAAATATTTATAATGCTGTCATTGTTGGATTATTACTTTTGACTGATGACAACACGAATAGTGGTAGGGAGGAACTCAAAAGTGGAGTCAGTGGGCAGGGCATTTTCCCCTGTATTTTAACAGGATTAACAGCATTTTTATTGCAACCCATGTCACTATTTGGACACTAGGGACCCCACACACAATCGTGCCACATGTTTTCTCAAAAAAATTTAATAGAGACAGTGGCCCTTTAAGGTTGCAAAATGATTGTATTTGATTCTGTTGGATGCAGAAATATCTGGGCTTGGCTTGCAATACCCATTTTACTCTTGTATGTTTAAGTGAACCTCAGAAATATTGGAAAATGTAATCCAATACAGTTGGCCCTAATTTTTGTTACAGAAATTCATGGTCACAAAAAATGGTGTTAATTTTTTGCCATGAAAAAAGGTGCTGAGTAATCGCTGAGAATTTCCTCATCCCACCTACACATGTGTATATCTGAACAAACTTTTTTTAGCATGGGCTGTAGCATTGCCACAAAATGTGACTCCCCCAGAGATCAACCATGTACGGTAACTAAAGAAATGCCCTTGTGCCTCACTTAGTCTATCTGCTCCCTCCCTGTTGCTGTACATGGTGTGGAAACACTGGCATAACTACACAGATAAAGACAACTGCTAGAAGTTACTTCTTATTCTTAAAACCAAGTACCTGCACACCAGATATAGGGTCAACGTGTGGGCATGGATGCAGCTCTGGCACCCATCATGGAACAGTCATGTTGGCATGGTTAATTATATTATAGCAACCATGTTTTACCTCATATAGGGTGTTGCTGTTATATGCTACAATTCTGGAAAAATTTAGACAAGTGTACTCTTGGCTTCCAATCCCAGAGTATTAGGTCATGGGAATTTTCCTCCTGGTTTTTGCCAGCAAAGCCTAAATACTGGGTAACACACACACACCCACACATACATTGCATTTCTACATCAGACTACAGACCAAGGAAGAGCTAGGTCACAGCACCTGGCCTGCATTGGGCCTCCAACCTTAGTTAAAAATCAAATATCG
Source organism: Catajapyx aquilonaris (assembly GCA_000934665.2). NCBI lineage: Eukaryota > Metazoa > Arthropoda > Diplura > Dicellurata > Japygidae > Catajapyx > Catajapyx aquilonaris. Next base: position 38,421 of record KZ539085.1, read on the forward strand.
TAGGTCTGTGCATGGATTGTCACTGTTCTCCTCCATGTTCACAGGTGATTTCCTTACATCAAGACTCCAGGACTACAATTTATTGACATTTTTAAGGGGAAATATTAAGGAGTGATTATATGCAAGGTGGTGCACTCTCCAATTTCACAATCCAAGATGGTGGAAATTGACTGGGATGGTAGACCCTCCTGATGATGTAAATAAATTCTGTGTTCAAACGGCCATGGTAGGGGCTTCCTTTGCTTTTCTTTTGTTATTTATGCGGGAGTAGGCACTATCATGTTCAACTATAAAGCTTACAAATAAATTGCTCTGCCATTTAATGCTATGCTCTCCCATCCGCAACCAGTCCCCATGCCATCCTGTTGCCGACAAAATCATCTCTATTATTAGTAGTGGTATGTTGTGTGCTGATTGCGGAAATGCGTTTGTAAATATTTCAACATGGAAGCGTCCATGACTTCCATGATGATTCTTACACAGGTCATGGAAGTCTCTCCTTTCTCTCTCTCTCTCTCTCTCTCTCTCTCTCTCTCTCTCTCTCT
>KZ539085.1:38988-52086 GCA_000934665.2 Catajapyx aquilonaris
CATTGCCAGTAAGGACCAATCAATCATCCCAGCCGATTTCCACCATCTTGGATTGTTGACTTGGGCAGTGCACCCCCCTGTATTATCAGCTGTAGTCTAAAGGCTGTGCCAGGGTTGAACATCTACAACAGGGATATGCAACTGGCGGACCGCGGTCCGGATCCGGACGGCGACGCAATTTTGTCCGGACCGCGACAATGTACAGGACAGTTTCAAATAGCATGATAAATTACTAATTCATGATTTTTGGGTGGAAAAGTGCTACCAATTTCATCAAATACACACCTATTCAAATCTCCCACATCTCGCCTAAGCTCATGTGACCTTGAACCCCCCAAAAATTTCGCTGCGGTGGGCTCATTCCCCGCCCTTTACGGCTTGTTCACCTTGTGCTTACGAAATGGGCCCCCCTCCGAAATTCTTCTGCCTACGCCCCTGTACAGGACATCATAAAGGGCGAAAATGTCTTAATATGCCCTGTCTTGATAGGCCCTTCTACCCTTGCTGCACATGTTTATATTTTCGAATTTGAACCCTGTGGTACCATCTAAAATATATATATACGAGGGTCGTCCAATAAGTTCTGAGCCTGATGTTGAAAGACATGTTTGATGGTCAAAATTTTATTAAGACTCTTCGACGTAGTCACCTTGAACCAGGATGCATTTGTCCCACCGGTGCTCCAACCTCTGTATTCCGTGTAAAAAAAAATCTTCCTCGACCCCACCCTACCACTCATACATTGCACTTATCACCTCATTGTCACTGGAGAAGTGCATCCCACGGAGGTTTCAGGAGAATAATGATGGAGCCAGGTCTCATCTTGTGTTACGTAACGAGCCAAAAAGTGTNAATGTATTCATTATTAGTTTAGTTTTGACTTCACAATCCTTTAATTGTTAGTTACATTGTGGACAATCATTGTAGGTGTATTGTGAAATCAGAACTCTTCTAAGACTGAATACAGATTTTTGAATACATGTGTATGGGGAAAATAGGGAAATAGTCAATTCTAGGTGGGCAACCACTTTTTTCTTCTTTTTAAAATTTTTTGGCCAGTTTTTCTAGCTATTTCCCAGGAACAATAAAGCAATTCTTCATTTCAGGTTGAACATGGACACCACGTGGTCCGAAACGGGGGACCGTTACCTATTGAAGCTGTTTCGAGACTACATGTTCCATTCCGTCTCTGATGATGGTCGTCCCTGGATGGACTTAGCCCATGTGATTTCCTGTCTTAACAAGTTGGATGCAGGAGTTCCTGACAAGGTAAGACCTGTCATTAGCCCTTTAACCCAGATAAATTTTTGCTGAATTCGTGAACTTTTTTTGTTTTTATAAGTTTATATTGGTTCCCAAAACACAACAATCGAGATAAAACATTTTTCTGATGGTCGAGGCCGCGACGGTTCACACGGCAACGGCCACGGCCAGGCCACGGCTCAGAAGTTGGCTCGCTGCTTGGCCACGGCTTGGCCTCGGCGACGGATACTGCGCGTCACTTGTTTTTCGTCGCTGCCATGACTACCGGCCACTATTACAAATGCGGGTGGCTGTTTTTAAAATATGTGCCCATCTGAACGGGTACCGTGGCCAGCCGTGGCTCCGCAAGCCGGTGCCGGGGCCGGTGCCGCGGCTAAGGTTGGCCCGTCTGGACGGCCCCATACAGTGGAGCATCGATTATCCGAACAGAGTCTGCCCAGCGGGTGTTCGGATAACGATCATTTATGGAAAAAAATTGTACCGGTGTCATAGGAGCAATATGAAACTAAGAATCAGTGGTATGAACCACAAAACTGTATATTTTCTGTCACAGGCACGTCTTAAAAATACTGTACATATACCTTACTGTCCTTACATGAAGTAGTCCTACAGTTTAGGGGAAAAAATGCCAATTTTTGCCGACCCGAAAACATTCGGTTAACCAATGGTTCGGTTGATCGGTGTTTGGATAATCGATGCTCCACTGTACTTTACTTGTCCACATGTGGGTGCATTTGCCACTTATGTTCCCCATGGTAATATGTTCAACTCATTTTTTGCCTACTTTTATTACCAACTGAGAAATTGTGATTTGTAAATGAACTTTTTCAAACTTTAAGTGGCCAAAGAAGGCATAAAGACATTTTAAAATCGAGTTAATTTTCTACAGAAATAATAGAACGTCCGCAAGCAAGGGTTGCAGGTTGTCCTCTCAAGTCCATATTACTTGGAGTTCCCATTAGGCAAAAGTGTCATTTTCACTTTTTCATCTGGTATTATTCAGGACACCCTCACTAAAAATTGTCATGATTGCAGCAGACAACTACTATCCCGGAAGGGAAGCTTTTCGTTTCTTTGAATAATTTGTGGTTTTAAAAATTTGGCATTATACAGGGTGTTTCCTGTAACTCTGTAAAGACTTTCAGAGGTAATAGAGGGACCAAGGCAAGTATTTTTGACATAGGAGCCCATGTCCGGAAACGCCATCTAGAGGGAGTTCATAGACTAGGAACGGGTGCTCTCAGACGCGTTAGGTGAGATGCGCTAGGAGAGCGGACTGTTTTGTTGATAGATGGCCAGGTTATGGTTGCCAGGTTATGGCGTATCACGTTGTCGTAAGTAAACAACAACATGATATGCCATAACCTGGCAACAACAGAACCGCTGTTGACTATCCATGCGTCTCCTAGGAGGCGGACTTTAGTTGCTAGATGGGTCTGTTGTTGCCACGTTATGGCATATCGCATCGTTGGTTACTATCTGAGCGCCATTTATCAACAAAACAGTCTGCTCGCCTAGGACCTCCCTCGTGAAGCGTATGAGCGCACCTGTTCCTCGTCTATGAACCCCCTCTGGATGGCGTTTCTGGACACGGGTTCTTATGTCAGAAATACTTGTCCTGGTCCCCTCTATTACCCCTGCAAGTATTTACAGAGTTACAGGAAACACCCTGTGTACCATTCCCATAAAAACTTTTATATAAATCCATGCATCTTCCAATTTCCGTTTGGGGCTTTTCAAAATTGAAATATATTGCAAGTTTGCCTTTGCCTTTTCACACGATCATTTTTACAACTCAGAAAATGGGGTGGTGTGGGAAGGGCTGACTTCGCAGTTGCTTTTGAATTTTGATATTATTAGCTATAACCTCCAGTAACTTACAAGTTATTGTGCAGAGTAACAAAATTGATCCTGCAACCTTGTAGGATGTTTTTGCATTAATATAGGCTGTCTTCGCAGAGATAGTGCGTCCATGTGCGCACACACTGGAGTGAAGATTGTTCGAGCAGCCAGCCCATACTGTATATTTCATTCGTAGGTTATGGGTGCAGTTTTAGTCTTGCCCCAACGAGACGAGAAAGGCAAAAGGGCAGGACATCTGAAATCCCCCGACCTATTTGTGTTCAAAAAGATGGTGAGATCCTCTAATGTTCTCTTTGAAACCACTTGAGGTTGATCGTGAGAGCCTTATTTCCTGACCAATTGGCTATTCCATAGCCGTAACATGCTTGGAAAAAGCCAAGCTCACTGTCCATAATCCTGGAGATGGCCCACACATGCATAAGTCACATGTTGCTCACTACCAGAAGAGACCTTGTTCACAGCATATAACTACTCGCTCCTAATGTGCTGTCAGCTCTGGTGAACGTGGGCTACATCATGTTGGACCTGTCACTTCTGCCTTGAGGGAAGAGGGGCTTGTCGGAGTGGGCTTCTTTGGCGTGGGTGACCTTAACGTATATGCTTCTCCTCATAAGGGGGAATAGATAATATGCCCCATATAATGCAGCACAATTTTACCAGGGATGGCTTCATGTTAGGAATGCAGCAGCACATGTACGAGTACGGAATAGTAAATACAGAAGTTTCAGGACATTAATGCAATATTGACTATTAAAGTTAACATCCTTTCTCACATACAGGTGTACCAGGGCATTATTGAGTTCTTGTTTCATTTTTTTACAGGTGTGCCTCACTTCCAGGGATGAGAGGAGCATTCTAGTGGCTTCATTCACTGAACTAAAACACTGCCTAGATACTTCATACAGCGAGGTGATACATGCAGCCACCTCTGAGCCAAAAGGGGCCAGTGGTGCCAGTAACCCGGTGTCTTCGCCTTCTTAAGGGGAATTAAGGATGTCAATGACTCAACATTCCCACATTTCAGGACTCCTTTAATCCCCAGACTTTTTCCCTTCCAGACAGTAAATAAAGAAAAGTTAATTTTCTTACTGAGATTAAGTTGTTGTTATTAGCACTAGCTATGTATTACAATTCCATGCAAGACCTGGCACATCGAAATATTTCTCTCAAATGTTTCAGATGGATTTGTCATTTGTCATTTGTCAGTGATTCAACACACTAGTGAAGATGTCTTGTGTGGTTTCCGCCATTCTTTTCCACCTTTTCTTGGAATGAAAGCTAGTTATTTGCATAAGAAAATGTTGACCTTGTATTCTCAGACTTAACATGTCATTTGAGGTAGCTTGGGGAAAATTCTCTAGTAGTATTACAATATCAAAAGAACATACAATTTGTTGATTAACCCTTTGTCTTCCGCGGCCATGATGGTTGCATTAGAATGCAACCACACAAAATAATGTTTTAAAATTCACTGGTATAACACCAACGGAAATTTATTTCACTATAGAAACTAGAGTTACCTAAGGCTTTGTTCATGAATATTTGCGCCACTACGTGATATTTTCAATGGCATGACGTCATAGTCCAAAAGTCTCATTCATTGTAAACAAACACTTAGGGTTGTTTTCTCGAACAGTGGTTCAAATGTAAACCAGGTTCAAAGCCAGTGTAATCCCTGATTTGATTGTTGTTAGGCTGTTGTCAAGGGTTTAAATTGGCTTTGAACCGGGTTTACATTTGAACCACTGTTCGAGAAAACGGCCCTTACTGCACTAATTTAAATACACATCGCTCCCTGCTGCTACTTACTTTTCACTGGGGGAAAAATCAGAACAATCTGCCAAGGGGTAGGCAAACTCCCCCGCCGCCATTTCGGTCGTAAAAGGTGTCCTCGGGGGTAGAATGCTCCGAGCTCTAGGCGGTGGCCGCATGCCACCTGAGCCGCCGTTTGTTGCACCTGGTGGCTCATTAACTCCATGTATACTAGACCTTTAAAAATTTTCACGCTGACACTTAATGCAGTGGTTTCCAACCTTTTACCGATTGCAACCCCATAAACATGATTCCATAAATGTGCGATCCCCCCTTTCCCCCAGTCCCCCCTACAACTACCCCCTTTCCAGAAAACATACACTCTGTCTGGTCGCAAGAATGGTTCAATTGACACAGAAATTGCACGAAAAAAAACTTCATGATTTGGCGCAGGGCACCTAGTTTGTCTTCTTTCCATTTTCGCCCAAGAAAAATGACATTTCCAGCGAGTAGAAGTGAATGGAAAATGGCGTGGCGTTTCCGAAAAGTCAACTTGATTAACAAGGTGGAAGGAATCGCGAGATAGTAAGACTAATTTCTGAGGCTCTGAGTCCACAATTTTCATGCAGTCGTGTCGAGGATTGTACCATTTTAAAGGCCAAATCTTTGCACATGTTTGTCGAGATTAACATCTCGAGACAAAAAATTAAGTTCCCTACGAAATGTGGTGTTACCATATTTTTACTGCTGCGCCCCCTTAATCTCGGGTATTCCCGCTGCACATCCAGCGAGAACTTCATCAATTTTCCATCTTTAAATATATTTATCTTTCAATGTGAGATTGCAGCGCAAATCAATGAGCTGCTCTTATTCATAAGTAGAGTTTTTCCCTTGAGAACTAGCTGAAGAGATTTCGAACCTACTCTACTTCTGCTACATCAATGTCGCCAAAATATTTCTCGAAACCCTCCTTTAGTGTATTTGCAAATGTGTGGAAGTGACTCGCTCTTGAATTTTACCCCACTGCCCCCGATATACTCTTGCAGACGATGAAACATTTCAAATGATGATTGATCCACTTTTTTCTGGCCACCAGAGTTCGAGTTTTAATAAAAATGCCCTTATTTTTTCATGCGATGAACAAATGTTCCTTGATTTGACCCCCTGCAGAGAAGATAGTGTTGAGCACAATCAGTTCCTCAAACGTATCCGCAAAATATGCCAATTAATACAAATTAATTTTTAATAATTTCATCTGCTTCTCCTGGATAGCTTTTTTCCTTCAAATGTAAGTGCAGCTTGATTGACTCCATAGAAAGCTCGGTAGCAGGGCCTCCGCGGATGGAGGACAGCGTGATGGCGAACATTGCCAGATATCTCTCTCCGAACTATGGCTCAAACCGTGGCTCAAACAAAACTCGTACACAGTGTTCACTAATTGTTTATTTTTAAATTATTCATTATTGCGCATAAATTGCAAAAAAAAAGGAAGAAGAAGAAGTTGTTTAACCTAGGCCCGCGACCCTGCCCGCGACCTACCGGTTGGAAACCACAGACTTAATGTTTTCATAATTCATCAGAGGGCAATCATTTAGAATTATCTCGGAAATTTACGACGGGTGGAAGCCTCCTTTAAAAACCCACGTAGATGTCGCAATAGGATGATGTCACCTCGTGCACAGCATGAGGCGGTACAGGGCTGTCTCAAGACTCAACTCGGGTTTGTAGGTCTCGGACGCTTCAGCCCCATCTTGTGCATGAATCGGAGCGAAACCAATGGTGCCAGATCCAGTGATATTATTACCCCGTGCTGAAGCCATTCAGCTCGTTTTGGGGGGAGGGGAAGGTTCCCAAGGGGGGGCATCCTCGGTTTATAGTCACTCACGACTCTCTCAGATACACCAGACCTTTTCTCTGGCCCCGGGCAGCTAAGGGAGTTCAATGCTGCCCCGGCGTGTCGGGTGAAAAGCGGAAAAAGACCCGGCCAAGCAGAGGTGACGGGGGACGGGATTTGAACCCCGGCCTCCTGCTTGGCTAGCCAGCGTCGTAACCACTACACTACCACGCCTCCCTCAGATCCAGTGATATTCACCTAGGGCGCTATTTTTAAACCCCCACCCAAAGAAGGCAGAATCCAGCGGGAGACAAAGGGTTAAGAGTCCGTTCTACATTGTTTCGCCTCGGAAAACACCTCCATAGTCTTCTGTTTTCTTCCATCATTTGCCATCACCGACTTCTAATATAAAACTTGCGTTATGGTGAGAAGAGATGCCTCTTTCGTCGGAACTGTCAAGGTGATGATGTGTGTAGCAGATCAGTGGTCTACAGTACTATTCAGTGTACTACCTCTCATCTCTTTACATTTCATTAAGTTTACCAGCCCTCCAAAAATAGACAAAATAGTTGGAATACCAAGGCACAAAGTTGGAATTGGGACAACCAATAATGGATGATGTTCATATTTGTCACACTTTGTAGTGCAACAAATGCAAATTATTAATCAACCAGAAAATTACCTATGATGATAAATACAGTAGAATCCAGTTGAATGACCCAGAATGGAAAGGTCATAAGTCCATGAGACAAAATTTTACAGGGGAGACAAAAAACTGAAATGCGGCATTGTAAATTCGTCAAGGTGGTCGGACTCGCGGGAATGTTGATCTTAGTCGACATTGGCATCATGTTGAGCAGAGTTCGGTGGAAAACGCGTCATGACAGATGCGTGAGAGCGATTTAAAGGGACGGGACTTACGTCCTTTTCATTCTGAAAGATGGCAGGATGAGAAAATCTGTGCCGTTCTGTCACATATAACATAACACAAAATAATACATGTATTACTTTGTGTTACTTATGTTATCATGTGACAGAACGGCACAGATTTTCTCATCCTGCCATCTTTCAGAATGAAAGGGACGTAAGTCCCGTCCCTTTACTTCAACATTTTCCTGAATACATGTAGGTATTTACCGGATAATGACACGATGGACTCATGTCAGTGCATTTTCATTCCGAAGCAGCAATTTCAGCATGGAAAAGGTGTAAGTCTAGATCTTCCCCCTTTGCCATTCTGGAGGCAATTCTGACATGCTAAAATATAGCATATGGGTGGGGACTTTCGCTCCCTCTCATACTGGATCTTATGCCCTCCATGCTGAAGAGTTTCCTTCCGCGAAAAAGTCATTTTGACCAAAAGGTGGACTTATGCCCTTTCCATTCTGGGTCATTCAGTTTATCCCACAGTCCCTCTCCAGCAATAAATGTGTTTTCTCATCAAATACTGTAATGCAGGCCTATTAAGCATCTGTTTTGTATTACATTAGTTAAATTTTAAACAGCTGAGTGTGGATGTAAAAGATCAATACTGAACTATTTCTTCGAAAACCATATAGTATTATACATTATTTCATGGTTTTATACACGTTTTTTGTTGTTTCATTAAGTTCCTTTGCTCCTCGGATTATCGGACCATGCCCCGGTCCCTTGGGTGACAGATAATTGGAGTTCTACTGTACTTGATGAGAAGCAGGTCAGCATAGTGGATAGGGCGTCCGACTGCTAATCGGGAGGTCCTGGGTTCGAATCCCGGGGCCGGCAACCCTGAAGGTGGTTTTCTCTGGTTTTCCACGGTCTTTCTAGGATAATTCCGGGGTCGCTTCCGTATTATAGGCCACAGCCGCTTCCTTCCTTCCCTATCCTTGGAGGTTGAAAGGCAATGCTGGGCCAACCTCCTTAATATCAATTATAAAGTACTTGATGAGAGAAACTTGCAGTCAAAATGATGCTGTACTTAACCCTTCATGTGTCTTTATTAAAACATGGTTACAAAAAGTGCTGCAAAAACGTGAGCATCAAAGGGCATGGGACGGAATATGGCTGGACGGATACAATTCTACAGATGCTCATTGTTAACTGTTGCAATCAGACTGCAAATTCCTTCTGATGTGGAATGAAAGGCTGCTGTGGGTTTGGCTGTTGCACTGGTGCCTGGTGCAAGGCCTCCATCTTCATCTCATACTTGCTGGAAGACGGTCGCCAAGGTGTGCGTGGTGGGAGACAACGATGTCCCATGGTCACCCAGGCCATCACAACGCCAATAACAAACAGGGCCACAGCAGCAATTGGAGGCCAGTAGAAGTGGAACATGTTTAATCAGTTGATGCAAAAGATGCTGAGGAACGAAGTGGACGATATGAGGTATCAGCCTTGGCAGTCAAGAGCTCCGATAGGTCCAGCGGTGTCTGCTTGTTGGGTCCTCTTATGTAGATGGGCAGAAGAAATCTGATGATAAAGATAAGCAATTACTTGCTTTTTAAAAACGATTATAGGCATGTGTGAGAGAAGATGGTTTGCAAATGGAAGATTGGAGTGCAAACTCTGGTATGCTCAAGTAGTGTTGGACATTAATAGCATCATACTGCTAGCAACATTTTCCGAAGCGGCAGAAGAACGAATCGAAGCAATGGATAATACAAGCAAGATTCGTTCTTCTGCCGCTTCGGAAAATGTCGCCAGCAGTATGACGCAATTAATGTCCAACACTGTACAACACCTTGTAATTATAAGGTAACAGCAACACTAGCAAAATCATCCTTAAATCAATTCATGCTCATGTCAGTGGTTTTTATGGTTTATCACATATCTACGAGGGAATAATTCATCCAACATCGATGGAATTTCTGATGCAAAATGTCATTATCATCTGGTAAAACACTGTATAATCAAGCTGAATGCATGGGGCACTTGTGACCCATTGTCTAATCACAAGACTACAGTACCTGCCAAAACATATGGAACTTGCCTGGTTTTCCCCAAGCCAAAAATTTTACTCATTACCGGTCCATACCCACCCAGCCAGACTATTGTTCACTACGGCCATATGGAAAGATCTCTGCAATGATAATACCAGGCCATCAGAGGGTGGAAGAGTGGGGGATGATCAAATTGAAGACCTGATAGCAAAAAGGGCAGATGTCATGAAAAATGCAATTTGCAGATAGCGACGCCAAGTGGTAGTCAGTAGCAATGCGGAGGTCCCCACAAATTCCATTCCGTGAAAATGGCAGTAGTCTGGTAGAAAAACATCGACAAAGATAGTGTGTTATAATGTCACCGTGCATGGGAAGCAGGGAAGTTTTTCTTTGTTTTCTCGAAACTATCCATCATTGACATCTGCCCTTTTTGCTATCAGGTCTTCAATTATATGGGCTTGGGGTAAATCAAAGGGCTTTATAGCACAAAAGCCTTGGAAGCCATTGTTGTGGCTAAATTATAGGCCTTATAAATGAGCATTGTGGTATTATTATTATTATTATTATTCTAAGAATGATTGGTTATTCCATGAGAGCCGTGTGGCCTCTTCGGGGATCCTTTTAATGCACTTTAATTTAACTTAAATTCTTGTCTTTATTCAATTCCTGTGCTGATGATGGGTTTTGATTGTGGGAGGAAATTGGAGAAAACCCCTGTAAACCCGGAGTAACTGCATCAAAACTCTTTATACATATGTAGGTCCTCTGCCTGACCCAGGGATTGAACTGTAAGGCTCTCGCTATAACCACCATGCCACCATGCTACCTCATGAGCATTATGGTAGTATACTCCAGATATAAGACTACAAGGACCATGGAAATCAATATTCTAGAACTGCGGTATCTTATATCCAAATACACAGGCCATATATGCAGTGCCGGATTTACCCCCCTCGCCGCCCTTAGGCAGTTGAGATCCCCCCCCATTGCAGCTTTAAAATTTCATTTTCCTCGTGCGTTCTCCTAATTTTATTTTATCTACAAAAAATTATATCGTACCTTATGATGGCAGCCCTTCGGCAATTGCCTTTTCTGCCCATAGCGGTAAATCAAGTACTCAAAAAGGTGATTTTTTTGTGACCTTGCCTTTATTTCTTATTATTGTATTTGACACAAATATTTATTGCAACTCGCGGCCGCCCCTAGGCAAGTGTCTACTGTGCCTAATGGGAAATCCGGCGCTACATATATGGAAGCAAGGCGGGACCAACCTCTCGAGTTGGCTTTAACCCTTCACTACGTAGGTGGCCGAAACACCTTTAACTACGTAGGTGGAGCCTGAGCGGCTCGAACGGTATATTTAGATCTCTGCTTATCAGCTCAATTGTTATATTGGACTTTTCACATACAGAAAGTGCAGTTCAGATAATTAGGCTTCCGAAAACGTAAAAATCACATGCTGAATCAGCATATTCCGACAGAAAAAAATTCGTAACAAGGAACAGGTCCCACCTGGAGCCGCTCAGGCTCCACCAACATAGTAAAGGGTGCTGTCGTTTTCCCTATTCAGACGCTCTCCACGAAGATAGGGAAAACGACAGCACCCTTTACTACGTAGGCGGAGCCTGAGCGGCTCCATAGGTGGGACCTGTTCCTCGTTACCAATTTTTTTCAGCCAAAGAATGGGGACTAAAAAATTTTCTTTTTCTTTTCATGCTTAGGAAGGTTTTTGTGACAAAGTCACGGAAGGACAGGGCGATTAAAAAGTTATATGCGTTTAAATAGTGGTTGGACCCCCTCAGGCTCCACCTACGTTAGGGTTAACCAAAGCCCTTATATCTGGAGTCGACTTTATTTTTAAAATGCAATGTTACTTTCTGTTAACATGAATTGTACTATTTATTACTGTTGAACACACATGTCCACACATGTAACTTGATGGCCCACTTTGCATGCACCCCTTTATACTTGTAGGCCCATTACTAAATTTGCATCAATCTGACCCAACACTTGTTCCCAACAGTTAAACGGGTCACCCACCTGTTGCCAGTGTCCGGATTCCTCCAGTAGTGACGATGCTGAGAGCAACAGCAGCAGATGACGTTAAGCAGGATGATTGCCACGCCCAGTACGGTACAGACAGCAATCCCTGCGTAGAATCCGGTGAAGTCTCCCCACTCTCGTCCAAACAGAGGATTCAGCCGGAATTCGTTGCTGTCCAGAGGTATCACGTCGTCGGACATACTCTCTCACCACACCTTCGACAATGACAATCTTTGGCTGGCGTCGTGGACCCCGCCCTTACACTTTCCCTGTCCGATAGGCACACAGGTGGCAGCACTACCTTGTTGGAATTTTACACGGCAGATGGCCTAGGAGTCATGACTTCTTTGGTACGGGGACCCGACTGTGAAAAGTGGCATCCGTCTGTGTCACGGTCTGTGTTTATGGTCCTAAAATAGTATGTGTTTTACTGAAAAGATGTTTTAAAATGGGTTATTTTAAGCATTGCGTGTACGGCATATTTTGGGTGCGTGTGTGCACCGATTATTGTTGATTGGAGGCTGAAAACAATGGTGACATATGTATATTCTTGGAGAAGAAAAAGGAGCATAAGAATTCCATAATGTATGTCCGGCATGATTTGGAACATATTGAGTGATAGTTCACGGGAATATGCAGCGTGCTGGTGATTTATTCCTATTTATTCCGTCTACATGCACGATGCACGGAACGATGAATTGTTGCAATTTTGTAGTGGACACTTCACATTTTAAAAGGAATTGCTGAACCTTATAATAGGTAAACAGAGGTTAAGTGGTAGTTTATAGTTCATTGTCCTTCAAACTCATATAGGCAGTGCAATTCCAGTGGGGAACAGAATTGGCATGTAGTGTAGATTTTATTCCCACCATCAAAATGTACTATCGGGTTCAAATACTTTTGGCCACTCTATCCTAGTCTTGAAGCAACTATTCGCACAGACCCCCTGTTAAGGAGGTGTATGTATGAAGGGTTGCTTCAAGACCAGGATAAAGTGGCCAAAAGTATTTGAACCCGATAGTACGTCATATATATATATTTTTTAAATTCCGATATTCCAATGTGTGGCAGCGGACCAATAATGGCCGCCTGTACATACAGTAGAGCAACCCTGCAAATCACATAATGGAAACATTTCATCCTGGAAGTTAGCTAACCCCTGTGCTCCTCTTGCTCTCCTTATTGCCTTCCTGCCAGGGGCTATTATACCGAATATTTTCGGAAGAACCGTATGCAAATCATTTCCGAAATTTAAATAGGACATATTTCCCGCAAAAAATTTCGAACCATATACGGTGCACCGTATCTGTAGATTACATATCGACCCCATTTTCCCAGCCTCCTCTCCACCACTCTGCTTCCCCATCCCGGGGAGGACTTATTGATTGTTTTTGGAGGGAGGCGGGGGGGAGGGGTAGAGCAGGG
>KZ539085.1:52117-84398 GCA_000934665.2 Catajapyx aquilonaris
GGGGTAGTGGTCCAAAAAGCAGATCGGCCCATTTTACTCCCTTCCCCCCTATCCTGCTCAAATATCGTATCTCACTGAATCCAACTCTTATGCATAATAGTTCAGCATGGTTGTGCTACATATATGGCATGACCATACATACGTCTGGAAGAAGAGACCAGGTTTTTTGGAGGCTGTTAGAAAGAGGGGTGGATGAGGGAGGCGTGTCTGGATATCCGGATGGAACCGGCTGCTGGAGAGGAAGACTGGCGATGGTGGAGGCAGGGGAGGGGGGTTGAAAAGAAGAGAGGGGGTAAAAAAAAAAGGTATTGTGGAGGTAGTGAGAGCGCATGAGCGACGCGCCCCCCCTCAGTGAGGTACAGGGAGGGGTAGGTAGTGGAGGAGGGTTTCTAAAAAAGAGAAGCAGAAGAGAATCAGGGAAGAGACGAAGAAGAGCAGCAATACTGGCAGAGGACCTGAACAGTGCAGGAGGCGAAGGCACCGGTGTTGCGGTCACCTGGCCGATCCTAAGATCAGCAACATCCGCATCTGACCGGCGTGACTTACATCCACCTGAAGAAGGAAGAGGAGCAACGACCCACGAGGATTTTTAGGTGAGACACCTGACAGTTTGGGGGGATACCCCGAATTAATATTTCGAATTATAGACAATCAAACACTGCAATGCAGGTGGAAAAATGTGCATTACAGATATCCATGCATGATATGTATCCGAATATTTTGAAGCAGGTGACATATGCATCTCGATATGTATCAACCCGGATGATACGGGAGCTGTGGGAAGGTGGGGAGGCGGGAAGTGGGAGGGGGTGAGTTGAGGGGAGTGGCGTAGGGAGGGAAGGGTGTGGTGGTAGGAGGGGTAAGTTGAGCAGTGGGAGGGAGACGAGGTAGGTAGAGGAAGTAGGGGGTGTGTAGTCAAGAAGTGGGTGAATGTTGATAAGAAAGGTGTAGAGGTTATGTGGACATGAGTGGGGAGAATAACATATGAGGTAGTTGGATGAAAGGTTGGCCTCGGTGGGTGATGTTGTTCAGACCCTGCCGTTTGATCTTTCTGAAGCGGGTACTTTACAAAAACACTATTAAAGATACGTAAAATATTCGACAACCGACGAATATGTGGGACTTTCATTGACAGAGTAGAGTCATGGGAAAAGGAAAAGCGACTCTCTATTTTAATCCTGCTTAGACACCCATTTTTCCCAGCGATGTACGACATGTCAGACACCATCATTGTAGAAGTCGACATTATATGTATGTGCTTGAATGGCTTCAACCTCTGTTGTCGTGGTGGGTGGCCCTTGTGTTTCTCCCATGATCCCAAAGTCCCTTCCGGCTTGGGAGACCCTGCCAGTAGACGAACATTTCCCAGCATAATTAGTGGGTTCTCTCTTACGGAACAGTAATCAGATTATGCAATAGTGAATATATGGAATATTGCATACCATATGTAAAAGGTTTTTAATCAATTTCATCAGCTATAAAATAAACGTATATTTAAACCTTCAATAGTATTTACACGTTGTTAGTAGTGACCGACTATGTACAGTAGCCTTCCGTTGCCGTAAATATAGTTTAATTTGAAACTTCATTTTATGTAAGTCATACGAGTTACGGCATAGTAACTATGCGATACAGTATTTAAAAATAGCTGACGTGAAGGCAATTTTTGCAGCCGCAATGTTATGGGTAGGTTATGTGTTACAACGAATCGTATTGAAGGGTGAATGAACTAGGAGGCCACCTGGGCGGTTCGTAATTACTTGACCCAAAGCAAGTCGAACATAATGGGGTGCGACATAAAAAGCTTACATTACATATCACGAACTTACTGGTCCTGATGTACAGAGTTGACGGGAAATGGTTGCATGGAGCAAAGTAAGAGAACAATGTAGAGGCACGATTTTTTTGTGTACTATCCAAATGGCGAAAATTGCTTCGAAAAATTATTTGTGGAGTGTACTGTATACGACAGCACACACCACGAAAAGAATGCCTATAGGAATATCATGGCCACTTTTCAGCGCTGTGTATACAAGGTTACTGCCCTTCATTCTTAGGTGTTTTATCATTTTGTCTTATTTTGTGCTATTCTTCTTTTCCCAACGACTTTGTGCTTGTATACACTCCTATAGCATTCATAGATACTATTATGTTGAAGTGTTGATGTCTACAGTATAATGTATATATCGTCAGAAATGATTGCCTCACTATTTCATGCACTTACATTTTCTACATGCCTTAAGTCCGGGAATCGCCTGCCTCCATTCTGACCCTTTATTTTGCGGAATCTTGTAATTTAACACTCGCGGTTACGTAGGTATACACCAATTTGTATATCCTGTGACGTGCCTTAGGCTACCCCTAGGTAGCAAAGCTCCGTTTTCCCGCGGAAAAACTTACTCACGAAATTAATTATGTTCTGAGATCAATTCATTACCTTCAAGACCCACAGATAAGACGATTGATGATATAACCTTGGTCAATATGCAAGCTTCTCAATGATTTACGAGGTTAGTGATTCCATTCGTCCTGTTCACGAATTACCCCCCTTTCACATGCTTAGCCACCTATCCGTACTGTACAGTCAAAATGACTGTTGACAGAAGACTGGAACGAGCAAAGAATAATAATAATAATGATTCGTGGCTAGTTCGAAAAGTTTGATAATGAGTACCGGTATATTTTTATTTGTGAATTTTCTATGGAGGTGTTATGGATCGAGGTAAGGCGACCTACTTTTGATAATGATACGGGCATTCTGGACGTGACCAAGCAAAATACCGGAAAGTGCATTGGGCCGAGAATCGAACACAGGACTCACAGCACGAAAGCTGGATGTCTCATTAAAATGCGCCCAGATGTCTCTATGCGACAAAGATATACTGTTAAGTATGGTTAAGTTATCGCTTTCTCTCAATCTGGTTTTTATTTTGAAATGTACATTAATGTAGTGGGTATTCATGGGAAGTTTTCGTAATAAAATCGGTCTACTTTAACCCACTCGAGTATGGCAATATGCAAAATGAGGAATGCATGGGCAATTTGCACAAACACAAAACCATGCAGATTTAATTGAAAGAACATGCAGGGCCGGTACTTGACCTCTGCCATCGAGCTGGGTGCTCGTGTGCATCAAATATTCAGTAGGCGTATAAGTGGGTAGAATGCAATGCGTAAAGTGGCCTGAATCTACCACTTACGCGTTTCCCATAACACAGTGGTGCTGTAGTCAAATGTTCGAAAATGCAATCATTACCAACTTTCATGACAAGGCGATAAATTAATAACACGTCATAAATTACAACCACATCAACAGATTAATTATCATGTGAATTGTGAATTAACCTTTTTGGTATTTAGCACTACAAGATTTCTTCTCCGTTTTTTATATCCTCGGAGAGAGGGCAATTGAAATACCATAAAAAGGTAATAGTCACTTTTATAGGGAGTATTTTCGTCACAATTCAAGTGGAAAATTTTGTTTCTATGGGTAGTTATTGGCTTGAAACGTCCCTTTCCACTCGCCCCTCTAGTGTTGACCTTGCCAGTGACCACAGCCACTTTGGCTTTTGGGGACGTTTGGGTAAATGCTCTTGGGTGTTATAAAGATTATTATCAACAAAGGCAGCTGGAAGCCCCAAGACTCGGAGGGTGAAGCCGATGGAGTACAGTATAGGGAGACTTGTCAAATTCTGTGAGATACTGTATAACAAGTGCGTAAATGTATTTTGAATAATGAAATTACATTGAAAAACATATCAGAATATTGTCATTCATATCAGAATATTGTCATTCATTTCAGTTAGGCCATTTTCATGTAAATCGATTTACAAATCATAACAAAATGTTACTTGTTGATTGACACTTGTACACGTATTTGTCGAAGAAGTTTGTAACGGGGTTGTTATCTGATGATCTGGAAAATTAATCGTAGCCTGACGTTTACGAGCGAGGGGAGGAGCCTATACTGTACTGTACGGGGTTGTCCACAGTTCATGTGGAGGGTAGAGGGAGGGAGAAAAAATAAATAAATCACGAGCCAATTCAAAGATAAACAACCTGTTTGAAGCAACAATCCGGACCCTGGTCAACGTGTCGTAAACTGGAGTAAACAATCCATAACTTATCCCCTGGCACCTCCAGTGTTTTAGTGTGGAATTGGACACGCCACTACCCTGAATAATAAATGAACAGTATACCCAGTATTTCTGGCGTGTGAGCCACTGTTACAGTAACTGTTTGTATATAGGCCTGCAGTCTTAAAGTTTAATCAAAATGCCAACACAAATGCGAGGGAGGGGAATCTCATTTTAATTGAATTACAGTCACGCCAGCACTTAGGAAAACAACAACTGATTCGATTTGGCAAGACCGGATTTTTCATGTACCCAATTTCTCTTCGAAAAACATATCATGATAACATCTGTTTGCCAGTGGCAACATTCCCCGTATTTGGCAAACAGGTTTTATAACCAGTGTAAATCAGGCCTAAAATAAATTGTCCCTATTGTATTGTTGAAGTCAGATCGTGACCCTCGGAAAAAGAAGAAGGGCTGTAAATGGCCTGGGGGTATAGGCGGCTACAGATAAGCTGGGCCCATCCTAATGACCTGCCTCGGGCATAAGTAGGGAATGAAGTGGTCCTTATAAAAATAATCCCGGAACTTTTTCAGGATGTCCCGTTTTGTATTTTTGACAGCAAATATGAAACATTAGGTGTTGAAAAGCTATATTTAAATATGTGATTCGCGCCCTGCATGTCACAAATAGATCCAGCATTATCTTAGATTTTTAACTATTACCAAGAGTTACCTCGTGTAATAAATTCTTGGAAAGGTCTGCCTAGCCGGGAATAACGTGACCGTTTGTAGACAGACAGTCGAGGGCCTGGATTAGGGCCAAGACGAATTAAGTGTTGAGTTTGAGTCCCAGAAGAGACAGTCACATGACGGTCCCCTACAGAAGATAATATCTGTCTGGCAAAAGAGTCTGGAAGTCGCCTGTTAGGATAATTATTTTGTAGCATGCAACCGTCCAACCAAGAAGAACCTCACAGTGTGTTGAGCACTGGCAGGGTCATGACTAGGAAGTCTTAGAATCAATGAACTTTAGAATGGCTAATAACTTGGACAACCTAAGATGTTATGAAAGAAATTTCAGCAGAAGAACACCACTATGATCTAACTTCCTAGGCGTACATAATGATGCTCCATTTAACGGACTGTCTTATTCCCTTGATAAGCCAATGGAGACCACTTGTGCAGCAGTGAAGAGCGTTTCCAAGAAATGTTCCAGCGTACTTCACAAATTATTACTTAAGTGGCCATCCATTAATTACGTGCGTAGGTTATGGAGTGGGTTGGATGGCGCCACATGCTTTGTACACTCCAACAGATTGAGGTGGCCCTTACAAATTATTGAATTGAAGCGATATGTTGAAGAAAAGAATCTGAGGTTTAAATTTGCTATACCTCAAGAAGAAAAAACTCAAGGAAGAAAGCATAAAATACTTCAGCCATGTTTTTAAAAACAGTCCTACTTAAAACAATCTCCAGAAACAAAACAGCATTAAACCTGAATATAACCTAAGTGATAAACCCAAGTCCAATTCAACCTTGAATTTTTGTAAGGGGGCTTGTGGCTCTTTTGTAGTCTGCGGTGTGTCTTATATTCTTACTGATTTTTTGAGCCTCGTGAGAACAAGAGGGCTGTAGTGTATGAAATGCATAAAGGTACACCAAAAGCAGGGGAGAAGTTGTAATATGCAGAAAAATTATTGTAGTCTACTTGTAATATATCAACAGCCCCTGTATTTTCTTCTGCACCAGCACTCTCACCAAAAACCACAAGCACCAGCACCAGCACTGAAGGAAGCTGCAGACAGCAGCCCAAAACAAGCCAAGATAAATAGGCAGAAGCAGCGTGCACGTCATCACCTTGCTCGCCCTTGCCTCACCCACTGTCCTGCTGACCTGACCTGACCTCAATTTCTCACAGCAAGTGACTGGACAAGCATGAGGGTCTCCCTGCTGGTCGTATTGGCCGCCATGGCACTCGTCACATTCCTCCAAGCACCCGCTGCCCATGCTGCTTCCAATGACAAGCCTACAAAAGGTTTCTATCCACTGCATGCTCACTCTCCCTTTTATTATTTTGTCATTAAGGTATGTGCATGTTTCAGAATTGGCTCACATCCATATAGGTGAAAATTTCAGTTCGTCACCTCACCTTCCAATTTTGCATGTAGTTTTGAATATCATTGCAAATCCTCTTAAATAACATTTCCAATGGTGTATATAACTAACTGCTATGTGTAGATGAGGTGACAGGAGCGAATGAAAATGAGCATCTGTGAGAATTTTACCGTAATGTCTGCACACAAGCTATAGTCTGAAACACGTGGCATATTTTTCTTATTGATATCTACATATGCTGCTCTTGATCAGCACTCTCTAGCAGTTGGGGTGGAAAAGGAAGTGGCAGAGAATGAAGTTGGGTTGATAGGGACGGCTGAGAGATATGTAGCTAAGTGATTACTTCCTGGTGCAGTCCAAATGGCAGTGATGGATCATTTTGGACCAGCTAAATGACATGCATTCATTTGGCCCTTGACAATGGCTGATCCATCAATGTAGATGAGTAATTTTGTTAAAATTTAATTGTGGCTTTTGAAGTTCAGAAAGTCAGTTTCCTGCCTGGGTTTTACATACTGATACTATTGCAACAAGTAACAGCATCCTCTTTTCATTTAACAAATACACAGTCTTGGCTTTCCATCTAATAATTATTTGAACTCTGATTTAATCTGTCTAATATTAGCTTCATTTGCCTTCAGTCAGTGTACATTAAATTTAACCAGCCATCACTGCATCACCCTATGGAATTTAGATTAGAAAGCCCACCTATGCAAAATGAAAACTGGCAAGATGGATAGTTGGCAGGGGATCCAATGATAGGTGGTGATGTGGGAAAATTAGTCCTATTACAGTGTTGTTACCTCTGGTGCAGTGCTAGATTGCATGAAAACTTGCACATAATCAATCCAAATATTTTCAGCTTGTCGCTACCGTAAGGGTCAGTGGACAGCATGTGACCCTACAACCAAAACAAGGTCACGTACCTTGACTTTGAAGGCGGGTGACAAGGCAACATGTGAGCCAACCCGCACGCTCACCAAAGAGTGCAGCAAAGGTATGTATGTGAATGTCATTTTCAGAAATTATTTTTAGATGCACTGACCTGTGACCTTGGACATCTCCCTCTCTAACCCAGCGTGCCGCTACGAGAAGGGCGCCTGGGGCCCCTGCGATCCCCAAGGTCAAATGACCCGCGTGGACCACCTGAAGAACTCTTCAGATCAGGGATGCGGCCCCACTCGCCAAATTACAAAGCGATGCTCCAGCCAAGGCTCCCAGAGGCAGAATCGCAAGAATCAGGGCGAGTAATTTTTTGCTCTTGCCACAGGCCACAATATGGCCACTCAATAACCTGAAATGCATGAATTACTTGCAGCCCACATGAAAGATGGGTATAAGTTTGCAAATCTATCTTGCAGTTGCAACATATAGGTCCATTATGTCGGTTGATATCAATCACTGTGTCAATGAATTGGCGGTGATCCCACTATATTCCCAAAAAAAGGACACAGCTGTGATTCTCATGGTTTATTATTACTCATATATTAGCGCATTCTCTCTCTCACTCTCACTATAATGACTGTACACTGATTATGGAATGAGTGATCTATTGCTGGCTCATGTTAAAAGTTCACCTGGTTCTCTATGGTGGAATGGGGTCTAGACAAAGTCTACTCAACTTTTGAGTCCCATGATTGCTGATGCGTTGCTTTAAACAGTTTCAAACAGTGAAACAACCACATCGACTGTGTAAGGCATGTAGACTTGGCCTAATATCCTTTCTCCCTTTAGAGATTCAGGCTAACTCAATGAGTAGCTAACATGATTTGGGAGTTAAATGGGTGATGAGTGGTTATTATGTTTGGGAACTTCATTAATGTATATGTACAATTATTGTATTTGGGGGGAGGCAGTCTAAGTACCGAGAGACTTCCATTCTTAAATGTCTCATTTGCAGGCGGACGCCGCAACAAGAACCGCGCTGGCTCTTCAGGAGCAGCCTGAGCGGGGACGCAGATCCACAATGGGGGGAGGATGGGGGAGAGTGGGGAGGCGAGTGGGGTGGGGTGTGGGAAGGGGCAGAGGGAAGCAGAGCAGGAGGAGAGAGCAGCAGAATCACACAGCATGTGAAGGAGGAAGCAAATGAAGAATAAATAAATAAGGGGACAGGGATGAAATACTCTGCTCCCCACCCTTCTCTCTCCAAACTCTCACCTCCACTGCCCTTTCCTACTGCCCACCTTCCCTTCCCTCTTTCCCCATCCCCCATTTTCTTCTCTCTCTCATGTGTAGCAGCAGCCTGCAGGAAAAATAAAAACTCCCTACAACCTGACCACCACCTCTCTCATTCATTTTTTGGTCCTTATTGTCACTCAGTTGGCACCAGGCAGTGTTGGCAGCACTAGTTCACTCACATGGCGCGGGTTTTCGTTGGGCTGGAGGATGGAATGGCTATTGGGGGAAAAGCCTATGCATACAACAGCCTGTTGCCATGTGCACACCAGTCCCTTTGCCATATACAGAGAAGAACTTGGCAGTATTGCATGCACATCCAGTTTCTTCACCAGTCATACCGTCATGATTTTTACATACTCCCTTTAAATATCTCTTTCACACAATGGCTGTGCAACCAAGCTGGATATCGATCAGTGTTAACATGCTGTTATAACATAGGCCTTGTCTGGCTTTCATTTGAGGTCTAGTTCATCTGGACTGTCCAACTGGAATGGGGTGGATGTCCTCCGCTGCTGGTGCTCCTGGATGGAACAGTCTGACACCCGCAGGGTGATCCGGTGTGACCCTGGCGGCGAGTGCCGCAATGTCCCATTGTGGCGCTGAGTTGGGGACAATCTGGGTGAAGGGGGGCCAGGGACAAATATTCTGAGTGGGTTGGGTGATGGAGATGAAGGGGAGGCTGGAACAGGTGTGGCATCACCATCCTCTTCATTTTTGAGGTCATTGCACTCAGCCTGTGAGCGTGACAGAACAGACACATCAGCAGTTGAGGTGGCAGAAGTGGCAGCCAGTGACACTCTGGAACCTCCTCCACCTGCCCTGCTGGCTCCTCGGCTTCCTCCACCCCACCTGCCTGTACTTCCTCCACCACTACTGCTGCCTCCCATTCCACTTCCTCCTCTTACAACATCAGAGGGCCACGAGGCACTCTCATCATCCTCCAGGCTGGCAGCATCAAGTGAGGACATGGATGTCCGGGCACCTCCCCAACTGTGGTTCGACACTCGCAGGCCTCCATCACCTAAACAGGAGTACAGAACACAACTGGTGTTTCATTATGGGACAACTTGTACATGTTTCTAGTGCAATCAGACAAGAGGAACATCTGTATACAGGGTGTTCCAAGTATATTAGTACTTGTAGTTACGGGAAATTTCGCTTGAAGCTTTTTTTTTTTTTGTAACTTGTTGCGCCCTGATCCAGGTGCCTTATTCTATAGCCACCGCTACATTCGACCATCTTATAGTACAGTGTTGGACATAAATCGAGGCATATTGCTAGCGACATTTTCCGAAGTGGCAGAAGACGGAATCGAAGATAAGGATACTGCAAGCCAGGTGAGAAAGATTCCTTCTTCTGCCGCTTCGGAAAATGTCGCAGGCAGTATGCCTCGATTAATGTCCAACACTGTACTGAGGCACCTGGATCGTGGTGCAACAAGCTACACAAAAAAAACTACTTCGGACAATATTAGTGATTACTAAAAACGACCCACAAACTTTTGGAACACCCTGGATATTAAGGATAATAACTGGAATGTTGTGTAATCCATGATTTGGACAGCATACAGTTCATTGATATTTACAAACATTCCACAAAATATTATGTTCAGTTTATTATAGAGGGACAATTATTATAAAAGCCCTCATTCTTTCGAGGGATATCATGCTGCTTCACCAAGTAGGTGGAATTATGTTTTAAAAATGAAACTATAAATTACTGTTCATCTGACCACATTTCCTCCTCCTCCGTAAAGCAAGTTTATATGGACTTTTTCACCCTTAAAAAGTGAACTACAAATATTTCATATGAAGAAGCAGTGCTAACCAACATTCGAATGAGCAATGCAGTCTATTCACACCTATAAGGCATCACTGACCAACTGTCTTATCTTAATGCCACTCACCACCTCAACCTAAGCATGAAAACTGATAAGGTCATAAATTGCTCAAGAAGGCATAGAGGTACAATGTCACATGGTAGGGATGGAAAGTGTTATCCCAAGACATGACAACTCCATGCCCTCACCCAACATTCAATGTGTTCAGGTTGGTGTGAGGGGGTGGTATTAATAAGCACATTTGGCAATTCAGGAAACCCTTAGTTGAGTCATGTGATACCAGAGTTAACCCTCGGACGGTGACGTGGGCACTTTTTGTGACCAACGACCCTTTTTTTGCTATAACTTGACAAATTTAGGACATTCGAGATTCATCTTTGAGAACATTTTCGTTTGACTATTTCTGTGATGAATGAAGTTTAGTTTAAATTTTTTGAGCAAATAGCGCGACCAGGAAAAAATAAATTAGACGGAAATGCGTAGTTGGGGCCTGACCAAGGTCCGGTCTGGCGGCTCCCGGTGGCATCCCAGGCCGCCAAGGGGTGGAATCCCCCTACCCCCGGGAATTGGCCCAGACTGATTTTCTTTCCGATTTTTTTCTGATCGCACTATTTTCTCAAAAAATGTAAACTGTCGTAGAAGGAATCACACTATGATTGTCTCAAAGGTGAAGCCCGAATGTGGTATATTTCGCCAGATGTAACAAAAAATATGGCTTGGTCACAAAAAGTGCCCACGTCACCGGAGAGCGAACATTTCGCACGTCACCGTCTGAGGGTTAACCTTGCCCACCTGAGCCAAGCAGTTTAGTTACAAGCACAGGTGAGGGAGGGCAACTCAATGGAGGTCAGAGCTGCCTTATGAGCTTCAATGGGTTATACCCTATTTACTCAAATCTAATGAGTAAAACACACTTTTTCTCCTTCGAAAATATTGAAAAAAATAGGGTACATCTTACAAGGGAACTGTAAAGTGTTGTCAACGGAGTTGCTGAATAAAACTTGACACAATAATATAGGCAGGTAAGTTATTAAACAAAATGCAAACCGTTTCTGTGGAACAATACAAGGTCAAAAGCTATGACCTCTCGAACTCAGTCCGGACAGCTTACCTTACGAGCAGAGTTTCAGATGTCGCACTTAAAGAAGCAGACATTTTATTGCATCACTGGAAAGGGATAATTACTCTGATTACAACGAGCTAAATTGCTAGATCACAGCCATATTTGAAACAATCGCTTTTGAATTTTTCAGAGAAA
This sequence comes from Catajapyx aquilonaris, assembly GCA_000934665.2. Taxonomy (NCBI): domain Eukaryota; kingdom Metazoa; phylum Arthropoda; class Diplura; order Dicellurata; family Japygidae; genus Catajapyx; species Catajapyx aquilonaris. Next base: position 63,588 of record KZ539085.1, read on the forward strand.
ACAAACTATACAGAAATTATTTTCTCTCAAATTATGCGCCCGATTTGCATCACATCCATCTTATAGCTCCTGGAAAATTCCGATGATGGAACACATTGTTACAAACAGTTGTAGGTGCTAATTCATTTCATCTGCAGGTGGTTTATGTTTCTGGCTTACGACAAAATAGGGAACTTGATATTCTGAATTTTCCAAGAGCTACTTGTATAAGCTGGATTTGACGCCAATCGGGCACGTAATTTGAGAGAAAATTATTTTTGTCTTTATTTCCCGAAAAAATTCAGAAGCGACTCTTTCAAACATGGCTGAGAACTAGCAATTTAGCTCGTTGTAATCAGAGTAATTATCCCTTTCCAGTGATGCAATAAAATGTCTGCTTTTTTGAGTGCGACATCTGAAACTTTGCTCGTAAGGTAAGCTGTCCAGGCTGAGTTTGAGCGGTCATAACTTTTGACCTGGTATCGTTCCGCAGAAATGGTTTGCATTTTGTTTAATAACTTACCTGCCTATATTATAATAATATCCGGGTAGTGCTTGGCCTTCTCGGCATGTAGCACGGACCTTTATTTGTATGATGTACATATTTGGAACCTAATTATTGAAGCGCCCGGGCCCATGGGCAGGATGACAGGAGGGGATGTGCATGTCATTATGTGGCCATTTTTAGTGAACTCCCCCAGGTGGTTTAGTCTGTGGATATACCACCCGTGACGAAGCCAGAGGTGACCCTGAACTCTGCACAAGATGAAGGGGGTGTCCCCGGGTTGGGATCGAACCCGGGACCTTAACATCCGTGGGCGCATACGTTACCGCAGCACCACTCCGCCTCTCCTTACCTGCCCATATTATTGTGCCAAGTTTCATTCAGAAACTCCATTGACAACACTTACAGTTCCCTTGTTAGAATAAGGTTCAAAGCATTCTAAGCCTAGGGGTGCAACTTAGATTCAAGTAAATACAATATTTGAATTCTGTAAAGTACAGTAGAACCCCGATTATCCGTCACCCAAGGGACTGGGGAATCGTCAGATAACCGAAAAGGTCGGATAATCCGAGGAGTAAAGAACTTTAATAAAACACAACAAAAAACATAAAAACATGAACTAACGTACAAATATTATTGTTTTCAAGAAATAGTGTTTTTTTAAACACACACACACTCTACTGTACTGTATTTACAAGTTAACTAAGGGAAAACAAACAAATGCAGAGAACATTAAAGTATTTCATGAGAAAATATAATTTATTGCCGAAGCGGAATGGTCGGATAAACCGAGTAGTCGGATAATCAGGGTTCTACTGTATACCATGTCATTGTATGCAAAACAATTTTTCATCAAACTTCAAGCCCATTAAATTCTTGACTGAAGGGTGCTAAAGATGTGCTTCGACATTCTTTTCACTGTACGTAGCAAAGAACAAAAATTGAAAACACGTGAATGTGATGGGGTAATGACAAAGCACTTTTCAGCTACATGTTGCCTTGAAAAACTCACCGTGTGGAGCATTTGCAGCAGCATGTTCAGCATTCATGCTCCTCCTGAGTACATCCTGTTGGGCTTCCTTCTCTACACTGGTTAATTCTTCTCGCCTCAACCCGGACTGTTGCCTGGGTGAAGGTGGGATGAACAATCCAAATGGCCTCTGTGGAAGCTCAGAGGTGGGTGGAGCCCCAGGATGTTCCATACCATGCTTCCTCAGCTCCTCCATGCTCTTGTCCAGCGCTTCCATCACTGCATCATCCTCCATGCCAAAATCTCTCTCCAGGCGTACTTGTAAGAACTGCAGAATGTCATCCATGCCCAAACGCAGGAGTGTCTTGCGGTGGACCTTAAGCAGTGTGTAGGCCATTGCCACTGGAACTTTCTCACCTTCTAGAAGGTACGCATCCCACAAACGAAGTGTCAGACGAAATGGAACACGATCGAGAAAGCACTGGAAGAACCACTTAAGTGTGTACAGCGCAGTGTCCACACCATGTCGATCTAAATGCCTCTTTAAACGTGGCACCAACTTGTTCAACAATAGGTCATGATGAGCTTGAAATCGTAAAAGCTTTGGAAACCCAGGCACAAAGAAGCCATGCATCGCATACTTAGGGTTAGCCATCAGTGCTGACAGGCCCCAAAATGCTTGCTCTTCATCAAGGTACATCAACAGCAAAGCAGCCAACTGGCTCATGCCTTGGCAATAGCCAATTTCAGCATCATACACACTGTAGGCAGCTAGGACATGAAACAATGACTGTTGTTTCAGCCCATATCTCTCTCTAAACATAATGTGGTCACGGTATGTGCGGTTTACATCTAGGTCGATTTGCCGTAGCTCAGAACTCCACTGGCGGGCCAACTCACGCATCTCAGCATATTTTCCTGCCTGCTCTTCAGCCAACTGCGGAATACCTAGCAACCGTGACCATACCTCACCTCTGAGTTTATCTGGTATACCCTTATAGACACGTCGCCGCAGCTTGTCTCCTAGATAATATTTGGGCCAATCACCTAGCATCTTAAGCCACTTTTTAACCCTTTCCATCTCCACTTCCTGTTCTTTCTTGCTTCGCTCACGACGCTCTCGCTTTCCCTTTGGCTGAGGTAAACGTTGGTCATGAATAAATCCATAGCGATCAGTAGCGTGGTAGATTTCAAAAGCAGGGTCCTCCCAGGGATCAATCTGAGCACCTTCTTCACGACCCATGTCATATCGGGACACAATTTGCTGTCTCTCCTGGCAAGCACGTTCCAGGAGCTCCTCCTCTGTTGGCTCGGGTTTCTTGGGAGGGGGTGGAGGTGGTGGGGAGGGAGACACCACTTCCTCTTCATCTTCCTCCTCCTTGTTATTATCGCCATGATCATGTATCTCTGTCAAAAGAGATGATTAATAAGTTAATTTACAGTGGGAAAACATTCACACTAGTTAGCAAGAAAATTGTTGCAAGTCAACACTGGGAGGTATTGTGTTTTTCTTTCATATTATCAATTTATTCCTGCATTTGTATAGTAAATGCTCTCTAATACAGCCAGGTGAAACCATGTCATAAAATAAATGCAAAGTGTGATTGTCATTTTAAAATAGGAACAACTCCAAGTGGCCCTGTCTTGATTAAGAGAGCCTAACAGTATATAAGTATACATCAAAGAATGCCTCATGCAGGGATAACTATTACCATTCAGTCCAAATACAGGTGCAACCAGTTTTATATTGCTTCATATTCTGCGGTTTCAAATTTATCTTAAAAAAATTGACAACACCAAAACAATCTGATCATAATCACACAATTGCAACACTTCTGAGTCCAAAACACTACAGTATAGGCACTTCTTTTGTTTTTCGTGGTGCATTGTGGCACAGTCTATAGATATAGAGGTGGGATCCATTTTACATCGCTTCATTTGATGCAGCTGAGTTGCTGGAACCTATTACAGGCATATAACAGGTCCCACCTGTACACCCAAAGCATTGCTTTTCATGTGAGCTATCAAACCTTATAAGTCACCTTCCACTTCCCAATTTACAAATAAAAACAACACAAAAACCCTGCTCCTTATTATTGGAATCTACAACCATCACCCACTCTTGCACACATCTTACTAATTATCCAGTGACCACATCATTTTCCCCTTTCTTCATTACATTTCCCCCCACTTTCCATGGCCTTTTCTACTACATTTGCTAAACGACACATTCTCTAACCACATTTCAAATTTCAAACTCTGCAGCTACAGGGGTAACACATTTTTTTTAAAGCCTATGTGTGGAGTCACAGGCTTGGGAAGCATATACTGTGGGTAGTGATTTCTCTTGTCATGCATACAGTGTTACATATATGAATGAACCTTAAAAATCTACATAATTATTTCCATCCTACATGCAATGGGGTCATCCATAAAGTATGTCACATTGATAGCAGTGGGGGTTCAACCACCTATGAAGTCCTTGCTCAGTAGTTTAAAATGGAATCATGGAAATCAAAATCGCGCTATATTGCATTTTCAAGATAAACTAAACTCGACCTTATTGAATGAAGCCTATAATAATGAAAATGCAGATCTCACATGCACGATATTGGCACCCACAGAAGGATGTGGTGAAACTGTCGACATGCCAGGTGGTACGACCCCCTTGAGTTGAACAACGACTGAATGGCAAGTGACAGTTTGACGACTCCGCAGAGGCTGCAAAAAATGTAGCATTGTTTCGATTTCTCCACTGTCGTGGAACGTAAAACTACGCTATGTTGAGCGAAAATCAAATTTATGGTGCATGCAACTCGCAATTATGATTTGCAGAATAGAATGTGGAAAAAATAGTTCCGGCGAAACTGAATCCATACCAGGTGGTTCGACGCTCGTCGCTCGAGCAGGAGCCATACGGCGATCGGTAGTAGTACACCCCCCACTTGCAACTCACCCCAAAAATAGCGCGGTTTTAGGTTCCATGGAATATTGAGTGAAAAGGAACCATGAATGGACCATGAAAGTGAACAAACTCTAGGTCCTAATATGCAACACACATCTATACATATTAGAATACCGCATGTGTCACTGGATCGAAGGAATGGGGATCCCAGTGTACCTAAATTCCATACTAGTCCTTAGTCCACTCATTTTCCCTTTCACTCGGTATTCCATGGTACATAAAACCGCACTACGTTCAGGGTGAAGTACCGCTCGTCACCGTATGGCTCCTGCTTGAGCAACGTGTGTCGCCACAACTATTTTTCCAGCTCTCTATTCTGCAAATATAATTGCAAACGTGCATCATAAATGTGATTTTCGCTCAACATAGGGTGGTTGTACGTTCCACGACAGTGTGGAAATCAAAACCATGCTATGTTTTTTTCTGCCTCTGCAGGGGGGTCCATGTCACTTGCCATTCAGTCGTCATTCAACTCAAGGGGGTCGTACCACCTGGTATGTCGACAGTTTCACCGTATCTTTCCGTGGATACCAATATCACGCATGTGAGAGAAACATCGACAGAGCTTCAACTACGTAAAGGTAATCTTTGTAACTTTTCCAGTTTTCGAATAAAATAAATGCAAAGTTACACCTGCTTGTTGGAGGGGGCTCTATGATTTTGTCCAACCCCTGTATACAGGGTGTTTGTTACTAGTCCAGCCAACGGCTGTCAGCGTATTCCTTGAGCCAAAAGAAGTCGAAAATGTAGTATGGGTGGGATGTCTAGGGAGCAACCGTTAACATGACCTTGACCAGAAACCTTGGTCAATGGTTGCTGAAGGAGCAGGATATGAGCGTGAAAATCACGACTGTTGGAATTTGAAAGGTCCCCTCTTTCACAGAAGTGATTATCACCTCTCATATCCTGCAACTTCGGCAACCACCGGCCAATGTTTCTGGTCGTCTACCTCGTTAACAGTTGGTCCCTCGACATTTCTCCCCCCTACATTTACGACTTGTTTTGGCCCAAGGTATACGCTGATGGCCGTTGGCTGGACTAGTTAGAAACACCCTGTATTATGTGCAATTATCAGTCAACTCTGAAGGATCTGTCACAATAGCAATTATTGTAGCTGTGGGCAAGAACTTCTATCAGAAATTGCAGTAAATACTGTAGTATAAGAAACAAACATGAAACTACATTTTTTCCTATCTGCTCTATGAGTTGCAAAAATTTGCCAATTTGTAATTCTCTCAACTTTCAAATGGTCTCATACGAAAACTGAATTCTGCAGTAATTCCCCCCCCCCNCCCCAATTTTTTGGCAACAGCAGTGTAAGCTGAACCATTTGAGTCACAGATTATTTTATAAAACTGACATTTAGGGCCGGTTTTACTTGCCCACACTCTCAGAATAATTTGTCCACCTTGAAATCGTGGATGCTCGATTTGTGGAGAGGCATATGACGCTCATAAAACGACACCCAGGGTGCCAGAAAGATGCCCACTGAAAAGGGTGGGTCCTGGCCCTGATTAAACTAAATATGGAACCTCTAGGATAATTACCGTATTTTATACAAGGTATTAAAGTCCGTCACAAGGTGCTGAATAATTCGGCCATATTAGCGCTTGCTGTGCCAAAATAAATCGGCCAGGTGATGTGACCCCCACTGTAGTAGGGAAAATTGTAAGGCATATGGAAATTTGCCATTGGCATTATATATAATAATAATAATAATAATAATAATAATAATAATAATAATCCTGGCTAGTGCTTTCACCCCTCCTGGGGTATATCGCACGGACCTTTATTGTACCATTATTATGTGCATTGGAACCTTTGTTTGAAGTGCCTGGGCCCACAGGCAGGATGACAGGAGGGGACGTGCAAGGTGCAGTGCAATGTCGTTGCTGTGGTCATTTTGTGAACTCCCCGGGTGGTTTGTCTTAACGGAGATACCACCCGAGATGAATCCGGAGATGACCCAGAACTCTGCACGAGATGAAGGGGATAACCCCAGGCTGGGATCAAACCCAGGACCTTAACGTCCGTGGGCGCACACGTTACCGCAGCGCCACTCCACCTCCCTCATTGGGATTATATATCATCATGTATCATATGGACATATTGTAAGTCACACACATGGAACGTGGAAGAACACTTGGAGGTGAAATCTTTAAGGGTCACGAAGATGCCTAATCCACGTGCACCATGCCAAGACAGCATTGGACCACTGTGACAGGCAAACGACAATCTGTATCAACATGTCGACAGTGCTACATATGCAGGGATATGACTTCTACCAGGCAAATATGGGTGTATGTTGAAAAAAAAAATCTGACAAAGTTACAGGTCCATAACAATTGCGCTGTTATTGTAGGGAAAGATGATTCCTCTCTTGACAGCTGTTCAAAATAGGAAAAAACTAGCATAGGCGAAGGAAATGGAGGAAAGCGATCTGGTTGAAGGTCATTTTTAGTCATGAGTCCATGTCACAGGTCAGCCCCAGTGGAAACCGGTGGCAGAATAGGCGCACCACGTTTGTCAGAAATTCTTTTTCAACGTGCACCCTTATTTGCCTGATAGAAGTCATATCCCTGCATATGTAGCCACTGTCAATATGTTGATACTGATTGTTGTTTGCCTGTCACAGTGGTCCAATGTTGTCTCGCCATGGTGCACATGGATTTGGCATCTTCGTGACCCTTCAAGATTTCACCCCCAAGTGTTCTTCCACGTACCATGTCTGCGACTGACAAGATGTCCATAATTATGATACATGGTGAGCAAATTTTCATAACCTTCCAAATTTCCCTACTACAGTGAGGTCACATCACCTGGCCGATTTATTTTGGCAAGCGAGAGCTATGGGAGAATTATTCAGCACCTTGTGATGCACTTTAAATACCTTGTATAAAATACGGTAATTATCCTCGAGAGGTTCCATATTTAGTGTAAACGTGGGCCAGGATCCACCTTTTCCGGTGGGAACCTTTCCAGCACTCTGGGTGTCGTTTTATGAGCATAAGATGCCTCTCTGCTAATCGAGCAGCCACAATTTCAAGGTGGCTGAATTATTCTGAGTTTGGGCAAGTATAAAAGCAAATTAGAAAAGTCTCCACTTATGTACAAAGGTATTCACAATACATCATCTGACATAAGCAGTGATTTCCTCCTTACTTTGCATTCAAAGAGCCAACCATTAATGAGATAGATGATTGGGCAATGCTGGTTGCACAATGTGATAACCCTTCAAGTGTAGTATTTCAATAGGACAAGATGAACGCAGACATGTCTAATTCAATTTCAGTTTCAGGGGATAACATGTGACTACAAGAATGGGAATAAAATACCATTGCTGTAAAAATGCAATATTGCTGCACCTTCTAAACTCACCTGTGGCCACTTGTGAGTCGGGAAAAAATTGCATTTGCCTATTTCACACCTTGATTTTCACAACTCCGAAAACTGCTAGGTAAAGAGTCAGTGTTTCACTTTTACTTCTTAGGCCGGGTTGCAACAACTCCCAGGAAATTTGCTTTCCCCTGCCCCTTCACCCTTTTTCCAAACGATAAAGTAGCCATTTGTGTGTAATAAAGTTACAAATAAAACTAGATTATCAGCAGTGCTGCATTAAATTCCTGCAATCACACCCAACACCTTTTGAACTGAAGAACATTGCTGGCATACTGGCTCCAGCTATGGTAATGATGCAATGCCTTGAAACTGAAATTGCTTGTAGCCCCCCAAACCAAGGCCGTTAGCTAGGCCCCATTTACATTGTCGACTAAGTCGAGGTGACTGTCTGAGGCAGGCGTGTCTTCCCAGTCGAACACAAATTAGAGCGGGCATTATTTCCTTTTGACTAGGAGGCTCTCCACTCAGAACGGCCGACTGATCGAGCACCCGCGGAATGCAGAGTCGCTTCGACTAAGTCGACAATGTAAACGAGGCTTTATAGTTAACCCCTTTGCTACCAGATAGGACAGAACCACGTAGATTTTGGCTTAAGCATACTCCGAAGATGCCTACAAGATATTTTACAAATAATAACAGCTATATTACCATGTTCAGGGAAAACACTATGAATGTGTCTGGGACAATTTTACTCGTCTAGAAGTCCCGAAATTAATTTTCAAAAAAAGGCTATAAAAACTGGAAATCTGAGTACTGCCAACCAACTGTTTGGCTGATTTAATTATGAAATGCATAAAAATATGCAGAATAACAGCCTTGAGAACCATGCCAGACGAATTTACTGAACTCACTGTACTTTGCGAGAAATAAATGAATACTTATTTGCGGCTTTCTGGTACTTCGGGAAACTCCCAAATTTATTTGCTATTTTCCAAAGTGCCAGAAAGCAGCAAATAAGAGTATTAATTTATTTCTTACAAAGTACAACGAGTTCAGCAAATTCGTTTGGCATGGTTCTCAAGGCTGTTATTCTGCATATTTCCACGCATTTCATAATTAAATCACCCTAACAGTTGGTTGGCAGTACTTGGATTTCCAGTTTTTATAGCCTTTGTTGGAAATTAATTTCGGGATTTCTAGAGGAGTAAAATTCTCGGATGCACGGGAAAAAGAGCACAAGCCAAAAAAGTTAATTTGGCAGAAGAGCAGATTATCTTAAATACCGGACTTCTTGTAAAGATGACATAACCTTGCTTGCACATTTTTTTCCTAGTCTGGTTTTAGGGCTTGACATGCAGCCTTCTGGCAGAACCAACAGGGACTCCTTGTACTGGCATAACAGGACACATAACTCAGTTTGCACATTTTCTGACTTATGCTCTTTTTTCCATGTATCCGAGAATTGTTCCAGACACATTCATAGTGTTTTCCCTGAACATGGTAAGTACAGCTGTTATTATTTGTAGAATATCTTGTCCGTAAGGGTGACACGGTGCCAGAGTGGTTAGCGCCGCAGCCTTCCACCTCTAAGGTCCCGAGTTCGATCCCCGGACCGGACAGAGGATACTTATGTGGATAGAGTTTCGATGGGTTCTCTCCGTGTTCGCGTGGGTTTTCTCTGGGTTCTCCCATTTCCTCCCACTATCAAAATCCATCACATTACAGGGAAATGATTAAAGTCGGTCTATTAAAAGATGATCCCCTACAAAGCCCAAGGAGGCTTATCACGGGGTATCCATTATCATTATTATTATTAATATCTTGTCCGTATCATCGGAGTACACTTAAGCCAAAATCTATGTGGTCCGGGCCTATCTGGTAGTGAAGGAGTTAATTGAAGCATTCTCAATGAGATGATGAGATGCTCCACCCAGTTCATAATTTCAATCAATAATGGGCGGAAAGGGCTTAATCCAGGAATAAATGTGTTGCTGTCACTGTGCTGCAGCTTGCAGTGATATTTGCGCATGGTTTAAATATAAGCTACCATTTAAGAAATAGTCATTTTGTCCTGTTCAATGGCTGAAGGGGTGCAATAATAACTCAGTCTCACCCTCTTCTTCTCTGTTGTCAGCGTCCTCGTCGTCCGCCTCCATGTTGGTGTGTCCAGCCCTACCTCTTCTGTTTTCTCTCCTCCCTCCCTGCCTCCACCCACCAGATTTCCCCCTCCCTCCCACCCACTTTTCTTTTCCTTAAGTCCATGCCTCCAGCAGAAGAGTGTCAACAGCAGCAGAGGGTGGGAGGATGTTCACGTAATCAGTGCTGCCTGCAAAATGATAACATTGTTTTCATTCCTGTTGATTACGCAGGAAACCCTATGAAAAAGTAGCCGCCACTCCTCTTCTTCCAAGGGCTTTTCCCCTGACTCACCCTGTCCACACATAAAAATTTTATGCACTAGTGCTGGCCATAAAGGTAGCGCTTTAAATGAATATGTTACAATGTTCATGCAGATTCAGTCCTTGCCAAACAATGACACATTTTCTGGTGGACATCTTTTTATAACCGTGCAGCTGTTAATATAGCTAAATGCAATATTTGCTTTGAGCCAAATTAACAACTGTAACAACAGTATGTGACATTGGTTTGATATTATCTTAAAGGAAAATGCCAGTGGCAAATAAAAGTTGCACGTAAAAAACTAATCCACTTGTTTCTGTGCTCCTGGGATGTGGCATCACATCCTATATTGTCTTTCAGTAACACAGAAAATGAATTCCGATATCAATCCAGAGTGGGCTGTAAGAGCCCACTGACAGTTCCACTATTCATGCAATATGCCAATAAATATTAACCATAATCAGCTCCTATAAATGTCTCACTTAAAATGACTCTTGATTTAACACTTGACCCTTGCAGCATGAATGGACACCATAAATTGTTGCATTACGTCCATATTAAAATAAATCAGTTGGTGCATTGAACTTATATCACCCTGCACTAGCAACACTGACACTTGCTGACACTTAAAGCACTTAGTTAACTGTATAGTGCTGTAATGCAACTAGTATTTTGACACTGTCACATACCACCAGCTATAAAAAAAAATAGCAATATTAATATGTACCAATATGTGCAACTAACATCTGGCCAAAGCAGTCACGACTGACCTTTTCCTAGTGTCCATGCACCGCCCCCTTTTCGCAGCTGCCTTCTTGCAATATATATATATTTTTTGTGCTATGCCACTTTGGTAATGGTCTGGCGGAAGTGTCAGCCGCACCGGCCCACACCCTCCCTCAGTACAGATTGTGTATCGATGGCAAGCAACGGGACAGCTCTACTGCTTGCCCCTCTTGTCGCCTACCACCTTCCCTTCCCTTTCCCCCCACCCTGTCCTGTCCTAAACCGGACCAGTTTGGCCACACCGCCGTTTCACCCCCCCTTCGGCCGAGCCAGCAGTTCCCTTCCCCACACTTTTGGCCCACGACCTAACTTCGATCCGCATCGTGCCGACATCCGCGTCCGATAGATGGCACTACATACGGTAACGACCCTACTTTGTGGTACCGATCATAGATGGCTGTATTCAGCACACTAACGCCCTCATCGGCATTTTCGGAGGCGATAACAGCCAATCTCAGGCATATGACATAGTAAAGAGAGAGAGAGAAAAAAAGTGGTATTGGATCATCCCGATCATCGTGATTCTCCTGTTGATTGGGGGTCCGCTGTCGTTTCCGCCCCGGGTCCGTTGCCAGCATGAGCGTCAGGATGTCACCGCATGACTCGGACGTGATGCTGAAGAACGCTTTGGCTAGGTTGAAGGTAATATGGTGCTGGTCAGTTTTTGTGGTTAGGGATGACGATGATGACTCTGCTTCATTGTCATTACGTGCATTTAGTCACGGGGTGTGAGCCACAACTTTTGAAAAGGTTGGGATGGCAGGCAGATGCAAGATGAATAATATCGAATAGAGAGGTTGTACGAAAAGTATGATGCACTTTCCTGTGGATTATTGTGGCTCAGGAGAGGAGGATATTGGATGAATATTACGTAGCTTTTCAATTTCCGGACTCTTCGTGTGGTGATGCTTTACCGAAGTTTGATCAGAAGTATTGGCAGAGCAGAGGCAACTAAGATATTCTGTGAGATTTGTAGGCCAATGTCTTAAAGCATGCTGCACACTAGCGGCTGATGGTGGTTTTCAATACATGTCCAATACAATGAATATGTGAACTTGCAGCAAGCCACTTTGTATTTTTATGTACCGTATTACCTCTCATTCGGTATAACCCGGGTGTGGCCGGCATGCCGCAATACCCGAGGTTGATTTTTATCCTTGCCAATTTTTTTTTGAATGCTTCTGGTACCGTCCTAAAATAATGTTACAATGAAAATGCGCGAGTGTACAGGCTGTGAGAATATGCAAGTTCTGTTCCACTGTGCATATACAAAATGTAGAGTGTGTGACCAATCCCATCATCAGCCTGCTTTGACCGGGGAACCCCCTGCTCCAACATACTGTTTAAATAGAGATTATTAGGGCAGACGGAGTGGTGCTGCGGTAACGTATGCACCCGCAGCTGTTAAAGTCCCGGGTTCGATCCCAGCCCGGGGTTCCCCCCTTCATCTCGTGCAGAGTTGGGCCATCTCTGGCTTTGTCTTGGGTGGACTCTCCGCTAGACTAATCCACAGGTTCTAATCATCAGGGCAATATTGTACAAAAGAATGCCAGTACATAGAACTGTAGGTCATGTCTTGCATGACCAGTTCTAGTAATTATTATACAGCCATAACCTAAGCTACATGTGGCTCAAAGAAGACTGTTACTTAAAAGTTGCTATGATGTATTGGTTGTGAACCAATCAACTTTGAAAATAGTTCACTCTGAACTAGGAAAAGATCCCTTCTGGTGTAGCTTTTGCCATGAATTGCCACAAATTTTAGTTGAACTTGTTTGTAATAATGTATGATAAAACAAATGAAACTCACAAGGAAAGGTCACCCATTGTTCATGGAGTTGCTGAATGAAACTTGGCACAATAATATAGGCAGATAAGTTATTAACCAAAATACAAACCGTTTTGGCCTAGCAATACAAGGTCAAAAGTTATGACCTATGTCAGCCCGGACAGCTTACCTAAGCAGGAAGGGTAAAGCACTGGCAGATAAAAAGATGCATAGCAAATTAGCACTTATGTATGTTTTTAATGATATGTTCAAAACAAAACACATGTACAATGCTTCATTTCATCTGCAAGTGGCTTATGCTTCCGGCTTCCGACAAATTAGGGAACCTGGTTTTCTAAATTTTCCAAGAGTAGGCTATAAGTTGGATTTGATGCCAATCGAGCACGTAATTTGAGAGCAGTTCTTGTGTAGCTCATTGTAATCAGAGTAATTATCCCTTTCCATTGATGTAATAAAATGTCTGCTTTTTTGAGTGCAATATCTGAAACTTCGCTCCTAAGGTAAGCTGTCCGGGCTGACATGGAGAGGTCATAACTGTTGACCTTGCATCGCTAGGCCAAAATGGTTTTAATTTTGGTTAATAACTTACCTTTCTATATTATTGTGCCATGTTTCATTCAGCAACTCCATCTGCAATGGGTGACCTCCCCTTGTCAATTTTGTCGTGTCTATTCTAGCATTTCAAAAATTTGCCATCTTGCCTTTTTTTCTTATTTAAAATTGCCGCAGTGTGCCAGGAACCATAATGTTTGTTTTAATTTTGCAGGCAATTGTAGATGATGCCTACCAGTACAGTTAGAGCACCTTTTCTCAACCTTTTTACCCTTGCGAAACCCTTGAAATAATATAAATGTCTCAGGGAACCCCTATGTCAAGATTATTACATATCAATTATATAATTACTTAAAAATACATTTACATGTGATTGCCCTATTTATCACTATTTCTCGCAGAACCCCTGGCAATTGCTCATGGAACCCCAGTTGAGAAACTCGGAGTTAGAATAACTACTGTTCCAGCTTTTTACACTACCTCTACCATGACTTAATGAACTATTTATACTGTTTGATAGCATCTACATATATTTACTGAAAACAACAATGATAGATTAAAATATTATCACTAGATTCAAACCTGGGCACCTCACTTTCCCTGTTTCCCTTGCTCATTAGTACTGCAGAATGCTAAAGATCTACATTGTGTAATTCTTTTTTATAGTACACCAACCCAGATGCAACAAGGCGTGATGCAATGGAGACGCTAGATCAATACCGTGGACTGCAGCCGCAGTTGGACACTTTTGGTAATACTTATTAACATTGGTATTAATGTTCATATTTATTGTGCAATTATTAGTAACTTAAAGCTGTTGGTGTGAATGCACTCTCTCTATCCTGAGGTTTTAAATTATGCTTGTGGTAAGTGAAATTTAATAATTTTGTGAATTTGTGTCGAACCTCCACAGGTACGTGGTTCGAATTTAAGTTAAATAAGAATATAAGTTGGATGGGCATAAACTTTACTGTATTCGGGTTATGGTTTAAGTTACTGTTTTAATTCACTATATTCAGTTTTCTTTTAGTCATTACTCCCAAAGCAGTGTTGCTGATTGCTTCTACATACAATGCACATGTGTTACATGATTACAATTATAACTGATTTTAAACATACTGTCGACACTAGTACATGCTTCTTCACACTCTTTGAAAGACACTGTCAAATACGCAATACACTCTCTCTCTAAGTTTACATATAATGAAAATTTTCCAACATGCTTAGGCTTACCTCTGAACAAGTGGATCTAAGATGTCTGTCTCGCTGTCTTGGTAGGGATCTGTCTTTTTATTTCTAAAATCAACTTGATTTTATACCATCAGTTTTGGGGTGGGGTATGGTCCATCTGGGCTACCTTCTTGTAAGCTATACTTCCCAATTTTCTGGTTTTCCCCAGCACTATTGACGTGACCTTTCATGCCTTAGTGTTAGGATCTACGAAACATATTGATGCCAATCCTTTCGGATTTTATGCTTTTGGACTAGCTCTAAGAGCCTTCTTTTAGGCACTTTATTGACGCAAGAAAACTGAGCCATTTCAAACTACTGCTGGAGGTAGCAAATATACAGGGTGGCTCAACTTTTTTGTCCGAACAGTTATCGGAAATAACCGCACTATAAGCTGCTACTTTGTAAGCAGTGACTTGCAACTGGTTTGTCGGAGGAATGGGGAATACTCCCTACGAATCTTAGGTTGAAGTGGCATACACTCTACATACACTGCTTACAAAGTAGCAGCTTAGTGCAATATTTCTGATAACTGTTCGGACAAAAAAGTTGAGACACCCTGTATACACACCCATGTCGGAGTATATTGAACGTTTGAGTAAAAATAATTACAAGTGATTTTCTGGTATGAATGGTATGACATTTGAACCATTTGTATGGTTCTACAGCTTTGGGTAGTATGGTTTAAAAGCAGTTTTTGGCTGTGATTATGTGGCTGTGACTAATTTTTGGAGTTGCATATTGTTCGTTATACTTGACATTTAAGGAAAGTAATGTGTTCACTCTCATGCTTGCCCTTTGTAACAACATCATGATTTTCCTATATAAAGGGGTAGTCAGTAAATTAGGAAACCCATGTGAATGATTAAATGTATTTAAAAGCATGACACACCAAAATAAACAACAGGCAGTGGCATACACCACAATATTAATAATAACAAAAGCCAAACAAATCCTAAAAAAAGACAAGCATAGTACTAGACCATCATCACGTATGTGCATGTACTATGCCTCACAAAACCAAAGCAGGTTGGCATAGTGGATAAGGCGTCCGACTGCTAATCGGGAGGTCCTGGGTTCGAATCCCGGGGCCGGCAACTCTGACAGTGGTTTTCTGTGGTTTCCCACGGTCCTTCCAGGAAAATTCCGGAGTTGCTTCCGTAATTAATAGGCCACAGCCGCTTCCTTCCGTCCCTATCCTATCCCAAAGAGCACAGTAAAATGAAAGCAGAGTTCCAGGCAAAACAAACTTCCCCCCTAAAGAGGCGATGGCTGATAACGGGGTATGTATGTACTATGCCTCACAAACATACAGGGTGAAGGGAAACTCGGGGACAATCGCCAGGTAGCCTGATAGTACAGTGGAGCATCGATTATATGAAACAATGGGGACTGGGGGTGTTCGGATAACCGATCATTTGCTGGGATGAAATTGTACGGAAATTGTTAGGAGCAATATGAAACAAAGAAATGGTGATATTAAACGCAAAACTGTATATTTTGTATTACAGTCACGTCTTTAAAATACATATACCTTACATAAAGTAGTATACAGTACACTTCATACATTAAAGTAGGCCTACAGTTTAGGAAAAGAAGTCCAATACATGTATTTTCTTTTGCTTCAAAGCTGAGACTCGTTTCTTTGCTGCTAAATCTCGTGCTCAAATTTGAATTTGCCAACTCTTAACGCTTTTGGTTGATCAGTATTCGGATAATCGATGCTCCACTGTACTCGCAAAACTAATATAGAGATGTGCCATTAGTTTTGGGCACCGGTGCGTAGTTAATGCGTATGGCGCCCTTAAAGTGTAGAGGGCTGGAGGTAAAAACGACAAAGTGCACAGGTGTCGTACCCGGATTCTTACTCTGACGGGATTTGATTGCCTTTTGCACATGGATGATGTGTTAGGGGACCAAGGCAAGGGACCAGAGGACCTCGAACTGACTTTTGCTTCTCTGAAGCTGGTGAAACGGATGTGATGTCACGAAACTTTGATGGCGCTGTGCGCATTAACTACGTAAAGCTGTCCAAAACTAATTGCACATCCCTATATTAGTTTTAAGAGTACTATCAGTCTACCTGGCGATTGTCCGCGAGTTTCCCTTCACTCTGTATGCTGGGACAGCATCCAACATGACACATCTCTTGAATGACCTTATCAAAAAAATGAACACCCTTCAGTTATGGGAAACTGTTCATCACTTATGCAAAGCCCCAAAATTAACAAATAACCACAATCTAAATAATTAACTAACCATCATGGATAGTATTCTATTCTTGAAAATTGATTGTTATTTTATTTATTATTATTATTTTCACAATACAATAATACACAGGGAATAGCAGTTATTATTAAAAGTAGCTGTTAGCTCACATTCACTGGAAATTTTCATCTGATGCTAAATGTGGATATAAAGAGCAGTTAACTGCTAACATGGTTAAAATAGCAGCTAATGTCAAAACAGCTATTAATATAAAAATACCTAAATGTAGAGGGAAATGTTAAAATCAGCATAAAATTAGCATCCAATGATAAAGACCTATAATTTGTGGGTAGTGGTTAATTATCAATAATTGTTATTAAAGTATGGTAGCTAAAATTAGCAGCTAATGGTAAAATTACCACTAGCTCTTAATTAGTAGATACTGCATAATTTGTAGCTGCTAACTTGTTTTAATACATGTTAGTAGATATATGCTAAAGCTATTATTGTAGGGCCCACAACTTAGTCCACATTTGCATTATAATCACTAGTCAATCTCTATCTCTATAAATAAGGAAGTTCGTCAGTTTGGATGTGTGTCCCTTATAGAAATCCGGGGGAAGGCCCCTACACCGCCTTAAATTAGCATATCGGGGGTTACATTTTTCAAGGAATTTAATGCCGCATGTTTCAGCTTCCGAAAATGAACCTAACACCCATAACACGCATATTCCCAATTAACCAATTATTATCAATTACCTATTTAACAATATTCATAGATTTCCATGGTAATGCCCTCATTACATTGTAGGCCTACCACCATAACCAAAGAGTTCTGCTATATTATAGGCGTATTCGGCAATTCAGGAATCTGACTTCCTGGGCTGTTTGGATGTTCGGCAAATCAGGTGCCACGCCCCCTGAAGTAAGTGCGCATGCGCCCTACCTGACTTCCCAAGCTCAGGAACTTAGTGTACTCCTGACCTGACTTACATGCTGAGAAACAATTAACAACAAATTATTGTTATGGATGCAGCAGTGTTGCCAATGCAAAATGCCCCAAAACCCCGCGGGAGGACCTGAAAATACCCGATTTTACCCGCATTTTCATTTTACCCGCACCATTAGTCCATTACCCGCAAGCGTCCGAAATACGGCACCAAAATACCCGAACATTGGCATATCACTGGGATGCAGCACAGGCGGGTAGGGGGGTCTCTCAGTTCGGCCGTTCGGCAATAATCTTCTGAGGGGCAGGGCTAACAACTCAGATATCACGTGACGCATCTCAGAATAATCTGAATTGCCGAATACGCCTTATATATACACCTAGAGGAGGTACTCGGCCTGAAATGTGAGGCAGGCAACAATGCAGGCAACAATATTACCTCCAACAAGATGGCGGACGCCTGACATTATTTGAACTAATTGTCGCCCAGTTGTCATTATTGGTTGTTGTCCCAGTTGCTAGACAACTGTTAGAACAACAATATTACCTCCAACAAGATGGCGGCTGCCTCAGCCTGTCTAATGGAAAAGGATAGGGAGTACCTCCTCTAGGTATTATATTATATAATAGCGGAACTCTTTGACCATAACATACCTGGGCAACGCCGGGTAACCTGCTAGTAGAACCTAAGCATGGTCATAATAAGAAAATGGCATTAAAAATTGACCTAATAAGTGGCCTTGACAAAATTTTAGTCCCTAGTTAATTTAAATCAAGTACAGGAAGTTCCTGGTTTACAAATGACCTGTCTTATGATGATCCATACTTATGAACGGGCTCCCAGGGATCACCATAAGGATCATTTATAATCATACCTCCACTCTCAATCGCTTCTGTTTATGTTTCCTACACTCATGTAAACAAACCCTCATGGCATAAGCGGTTCGTTGCAGCAGCATCTTATAAGTTAGTGGCTACTATTATTACGGTATATGCGCTGTTCATCAGGGGATCCGAGTTGCGCACAAATCCGACGTACAGCTTTTCTCAGGAATGTATCCCTGTTCGTAGATTGGGGACTTTTGTATGTAAAGCTTATCACTTTTTGAGTGCCACCCTCCTAAACTACATTAGCTGTTCATACTCATAGCCATGTAGATAATCCTTATATTATAATTTTACTTTGTTTAACCAGGTGTTGAAAACTTACTTCAAGTTAGAGGTTATGACTCAAGCGCCTTCAGCTTCCAAAGTTGTTTTCAGGTGTGATAGGCCACATAGCCAGACCAAAATTATACACTCCAACAGGGGTCAGTTACTGAACGTAACAATGTATTCATGTGCTGCCATAAGCTAATAGTAGACAAGAAATGGAAAAATTGCCTTAAGGGGGGATAAAGAGAATTGGGGAGTAAAAATCTTGCTAACTAACAACAGCAGAACCGATTTTTTTTTTGGGGAAGTGTAACTGACCTCTCTCTTACACATATGCGTGGCACTTTTCCCATATTCTTAATATAGTCTTTTTAATAGTCATTTGCATACGAGAGTAATTTACCCCATCGTGAAATTTTAAGTGATGTCGTAACAAGCACCCAAAAATGCGCAGAAAATTGGTGCTCCTGACAAATGAAGCAGATTTTTATGTTTAGCTGTAACCTTTCGGCAAATAATAATTTTGTCCAAATGACTGATTTGAGAACTACTAGAAGTTGGGGGAACCCTAATTTTCACGGTTTTTATTGTGCCTAGAGGGAATGGTCAACCGCAAACTCAACCCTTCTTTTGTGTAGGGAGGGTGGGATCGAGTGTCTCCTCTTTCGGCCTGAGTTGGAACTGGAAGATGTCCGGATTCTCTATATCCCCACCTTAATGGGGGCCTTGGCTTATTTGAGCTCTACTATATAATAGAATAGCATTTCATTTTACGTATCCTCTCTTATTGTTCTCATTACTACTACTTAAGTAAATTTCAGCAATGGTGGTGTTAATAGTTTACCCAAGCTATGTCTGCCTAACTTCATGGGTTTTTTCTGCCTCCCTCCCCACCATCTCACCCTAACTGTCACCTCTTTTCTCCTGTGCTGCATTTGCTCGTAAAATGAAATATGTAACTATTCATTACAACCCATTTTATAAGTTTCCACCATTCGTCTGTTGAATTTTGGGAATAAATTCAATTGTAATATGTCTGTAAGCACTCCATATACCACACACACTCCTTCTATTCTAAGATGAAACAGGGTAAGCTATGTGATGCACCAAGCTGCAAAAAAAATTGTAAACGTATGTGTCTGTCTACCTGCATAATTGTTACGCTAATTTAAACATTATAACTGATAAATATTTCATCAGTACGGGAAAGCCATGCACTGTTTACCCTAGATTGAAATAAATGTAGAGTGACCTGGTGAGAGTCATTTTTTTCAAAGAGGCTGTTGTGTATTCCTTTTACAGTATCGGACATTAATCGCGTTGTACTGCTAGCGACATTTTCCAAAGGGGCAGAAGAATTAATCTTGCCCACATGGCTCGTACTCCATCACTTCGTTCTTCTGCTCCTTTGGGAAATGTTGCTAGCAGCACGACGCGATAAATGTCCAACCCTGTATCTTCTGCAACTGGCAACTAGTTCAAAAACACAAATAATACAACTTGGGCCAACTCTTAGTTATTAGTTATTACTGATTAAAATATAATTGTGTATAAATGTGATGCTTGTTTTTTTTTTCTGCAGTATTCAATGACGGCAGTCAGAAGGAGCTGGTGTGCCTGCGGGGGACAGTCCCTGTTCAATACAAGGGTGTGACATACAACATCCCTGTGTGTGTTTGGCTCCTAGATACGCACCCAATGAATGCACCAATGTGCTATGTGACACCTACACATGATATGCAGGTGCAAGTGTCTCGCCATGTAGACCACACTGGGAAGGTATACCTTCCCTACTTGCATGACTGGAGCCATCATGGGTCAGATCTGCTGGGACTGGTGCAGGTCATGATCATAACTTTTGCCGAGCAGCCACCTGTCTACTCAAGACCTCAGCAACTTCAACAGCAGCTCCAGTCGATGCCTGCCTTCTCCCCTCCTTACCCAACTCCAGGGTCGGGGGGAGGGGGCGTGGGTGGGGGAGGGG
>JYFJ02004211.1:0-34145 GCA_000934665.2 Catajapyx aquilonaris
TCATATAACTAATTCAATTAACTACGGTACTCATTTAACTAATTCAATTAACTACTCATATAACTAATTCAATTAGCTACTCAATTAACTCAATAAACTAATTCAATTAACTACTCATATAACTAATTCAATTAGCTACTCAATTAACTCAATAAACTAATTCAAATAACTACTCAATTAACTCAATAAACTAACTCATTTAACTAATTCAATTAACTACTCATTTACCTAATTCAATTAACTACTCATATAACTAATTCAATTAACTACGGTACTCATTTAACTAATTCAATTAACTACTCATATAACTAATTCAATTAGCTACTCAATTAACTCAATAAAGTAACCCAATAAACTAATTCAATTAACTACTCAATTAACTCAATTGACTAATTCAATTACATTTACACATAATTTATGATAGCAATTTACTATATTCATGTGTAATTGAAATTATTTATGCGAGTAGACCTATGCGTAATATTTGGCTTTACACTATAGCCTACAGTACATTTTATGTATACAGTATTTAACATTAAATTGATCTGATAAATATATTTAAATTGAATAACTTTCAAATTTAAAAAAATGAAACATTAAATATCAAATAATAATAATAATAATGGAGCCTCCAAACCGTGAATTTTATAAATCAGACATGGAGTTAATTAACTAATTAACTCCGAAATCAATTAACTTTAACATATAAATAATTCAAATAAATAATTATGATAAAGTAAATATGTATAAGAATGAATTGGCAATAAATGAAGGCAAAATTAAGATAAATAATTAAACCCAATTAAAAATGATAAAAGTAAATATTTAAAAATGAATTGGCAATAAATGAAGGCACAATATTAAGATAAATAATTAAAACCAAATAATTACGATAAGTAAATATTTAAGTGATCCAAAAGGTGTTTCCNTCCCCTCCCCCTCCTTCCCGTCGAATCAAAAAAAAGATGGCCGACTCTGACTCGGACGCGAGCCCAGAAGGAGACCACCAGCGTCGGGTAGTCGTCTCCTCCTCCTCCTCCGCCAACAACACGACCACAACCACCACCGCTCTGGTGAGGCCATCTGCCCAGCAGCAACACACGGGGTCCGCACACGGGGCCAACAGGATCAAGATGCCCGCCGGGTCAGTGGTGGTGACGCAGGCGGGAGGGCCTCGGGTGGTGACCATCTACAAGACGGAGACGGGCTTCGGGTTCAACGTCAGGGGCCAGGTCAGCGAGGGAGGCCAGCTGAGGAGCATCAACGGGGAGCTCTACGCCCCTCTGCAGCACGTCAGCGCAGTGCTGGACGGAGGGGCCGCAGAGAAGGCCGGGATCAGGAAGGGAGACAGGATACTCGAAGTGTGAGTATACCGCATCATTCTATTGCATTGGTGGTATGTACACGGATCAAGTCAAGGGGCTGTACGACACTGGCTGCTGTCAAGCGTGCAGCGGACTAAAGCTCAGACCTGTCGGACTTGGTGCCCGAGATTGGTCGGACATGGCGCCTCATGCCGTGCAACAAATACCAGTATTACTTGCCGTAAATAATAATCTTAATGAATAATAATACATATTAGTCGCCATAACTGATAACAGTTGTTGTACGGATAATCCGGGATAATCACCAATAACAGTAGTAGTAATCACCATCATAAATACTGGTAATAATGAATATTAGTGGCCATAAATAGCAAATATTATAATCGCCATGATAAACAGGAGTAAATATTATTCACGTGCCATAAATAACAGTAGTAATAGTAATCATTTAACATAATAAATATTGCCATAAATGTAATATCATAATCCCCATAATAAATACTGGTAATAATTAATATTAGTCGCCATGAATACCAGTAGTAAATATTAATCGCCATAAATACCAGTAGTAAATATTAATCGCCATAAATACCAGTAGTAAATATTAATCGCCATAATAAATAATAGTAAATATTAATCGCCATAAATACCAGTAGTAAATATTAATCGCCATAATAAATAATAGTAAATAATAATCGCCATAAATACCAGTAGCAAATATTAATCGCCATAATAAATAATAGTAAATATTAATAGCCATAAATAATCGCCTTATGAACATAATAAATATTGCCGTAAATAATAGCACTATTAATAGTAATAATCACCATTTTAAAATTACAAGTCGCCATACATTTTATAACAGTAGTAATAATAATCGCCGTAATAAATAATAAATATTTGTTGTAAATAATAACAGTTAGTGAATTAATGAATGAAAGTAATAATCGGCATAATAATAATAGTCACATAAGTAAATGATCGCCATAATTAATAAATAATAGGTTACATATAAGTTGCCGTAAATAATAATGAAAATAGCGTAGGCGAAGATGCATTGTATTGTGCGTATGGTTCTCGGGCAGCTTATAAACTGACTGCATGAACGTATGTTGTGCGTACAGTTGGATCGGTTGAATTTTTAATTTCGCATCGTAATGTGCTGCTTGCATGAACATGTTCATTGTACGGCTGTTAAGTTCAGTGCAAGTTATGCCCGAGGGTGCAGTATTCAGTTGGCAGTTTCATTTTTTGATCAGAAATTGACGATGCGAGTGGTGCCAGCTGGATCCACTTTATATCAATTGATGCGCAGGATATGTATTGAAATTCTGGGTCCAAGGTATTGTTTTGGAGAATTGTTGCGAATATTATTGAAAATTATGCAAATCTTCTGTAAGGCTTTTTGTGTGCTTTTCTGGCTGCCGGATATGTTGAACTAAATTGTGTTGGAGTTTGCTGCACTATTCTTTCGCTTTAATGTCTACAATAATATTAATTGACGATTTAATGAAGGTGTGCAATTGACCAATTATGATGTGCACAAATCTGCAGATAGTTGAAGATAGTTGGCGTAGATAGTTGGCGCGGGGCCTTTATGGTCGGGTCGCCGTAACTCTGACACAGTTGTAGATAGATCTGTCGTCGAAACATTTTGCACAGTAAAACGAGTAATCGCTTTACCGAGAAGCCATGGTGGAATTACGCATTGACTTGCATTAGTCTGTAAACATTGTTCCCTCCGCTCCGACCAACAAATTCAATGACTGTGACGGACACTCCTAATTTGTCGCAAACAGTGTGCGTTGACACTGTGACACGTGTTGTCCTCTGCTCATGGAAATTAATGTTTGCAGAAGCAAAGCCATACTGCAAAAGTGATTATTTTTTTTTCCCCACAAAACCGCAAGGGCTAATTACCAACACAAAATCAATCAAATTGCCGCAAAAGAGGCACAAATCTGCAACATGGGCTGTAATAAATTTTTTTTTACGTAAGTTAAACAATAAGTAACCTCGCTTCTTACAAAGTGCCTCGTTATCTTTTTTTTTCCACTTCAGTGTTTAATGAGCTTTCAGGAGCCTCATCCCTGCAGCTTTATCTACACTGCATTACACTAGAAGTTTGATTACAAAGTCACTGTAAATGAGACTCCCCCCTTGGGAACTTCCCTTTTCATGCATAGATTCCCTGTGAAACGTGCAAGTCGTTATGGCCCCTTAATGATGCCTGGCTTTAAAAAAAAAAAAAGTGGGTTAAGTTCAGGCTTTGAATGCATAGTCGAATGTGATTAAGAGGATGTTGCGGGCTTGGCAGTAAATTTTGGCCGAGCCTGCAGTGATCTTCTAGTAGCCGTAATAACCGTTTGTACAGCACCCGATTGTAACTTACACTTCATAATCACCATATTTGTTATTTAATTTTTACGTTGCCCATTGTCAAAACCATCGACATACAAACATCGCCTTTTATATAAGTAGAGATTACATTTAAATGTATATAATGTTGCCTTGCCACTGCCATTGACATGCAAACATTGCCTTTTTATACAAGTAGACATTACATTTAAATATTTTATGTTATTGCTTGTTTGTTTACAGCCCGTAACTGTATGATCCGCACCAGAGATTTGCCCTTGGGTTATCTGTAAAAGGTCATGGACTTGAGTGAATAACCCACATTCCGTTATGAGAACTTCTGACAAGCTGTCATTCCATCGCATCACATGACGACGCATGCTTCATGCACTTGTCAACATGAATCACCACTTGAGATGACATTGGTCGGTTGACGACAAGTGAACTCTGCGGAGAGGGCAATGCTTTTGGTGGTACTTCCCAGACGGTCCACTTTCTTGGGGATTTTGCCAGGAAATTGGGGGAGACCGGTTGAGAGCGCACTATTCCCACTCGGTGAAAGGGAAATGGCTTCTGTGCAGATTTTTCTTTCTTTCTTTTTTTGCACTGCACATTTGGCTGATTGTAGAAGGGGTGAGAGAATGCAATTGAGCCTCGTGGGGGGTTCGAGTTAATTGGCCTCTGTGATGTGGAATGTCCCCGTTTTCACCCCCCACCCACCCCCACCCTCTTTTGGTTCCTTTTTTATTGCGAAGCTCAGGCGATCTGGAGGATCGATAGGGTGTGTCCCTTTTAATCTGCCTTATGGGAAATGTAATTGGACAGACGGAAAGATTGTGGACAGTTGCAAGTCAGCAAATATAAGCTCGCGAAAAAAAAAACTGCCTTTCTTGATGTATATCGGTATTCCCGGGATGTATCGATATTCTTGGATCACATCCGATATTTTTGGCTCACGTGTCATAGACCGCGATTGGCTCTTAACTCCTCCCACTTGCGCCCGCTAATTTGCGCTGGTAAAGTTGCGCCCTCTTTGCGCTGGCAAGTTGCGTCGACAACTTGCGCTGGCAGATTTGCGCCGGTAAAGTTGCGCCCTATTTGCGCAGGCAAGTTGTGTCGATAACTTGCGCCGGCAGATTTGCGCTGGTAAAGTTGCGAGAGCATGTTTGCCTGGCAGGTTGCGCCCGCTAGTATGAGCTGATAATGTTGCGCTCGCTTTGCGCTGGCAAGTTGCGTCGATAACTTCCGCCGGCAGATTTGCGTTGGTAAGGTTTCGCCCGCTAGTTTGAGCAGATAAAGTTGCGACCTATTTGCGCCTATAACTTGCGCTGGGAGATTTGCGCTGGTAAGGTTGCACTCTCTAGTTTGAGCCGATAATGTTGCGCCAGATTTGCGCTGGCAAGTTATGTCGATAACTTTCTCCGGCACATTTGCGCGGGTAAGGTTTCGCGCGCATGTTTGAGCAGATAAAGTTGCGAGCGATTTGCGCCTGTAACTGGCGCCTGGCAGATTTGCGCAGATAAAGTTTCGCCCGATTTGCGCTGGCAAGTTGCGTCGATAACTTGCGCCGGACATGGTTGCCAGCGCAAGTTTGCCTGGCAGGTTGAACTCTCCAGTTTGAGCAGATAAAGTTGCGACCGATTTGCGCCTATAACTTGCGCTGGTAAGGTTGCACTCTCTAGTTTGAGCCGATAATGTTGCGCCCTATTTGCGCAGGCAAGTTGTGTCGATAACTTGCGCCGGCAGATTTGCGCTGGTAAAGTTGCGAGAGCATGTTTGCCTGGCAGGTTGCGTCGATAACTTGCGCCGGCAAGGTTGCCCGCGCATGTTTGCCTGGCAGGTTGAGCTCTCTAGTCTCTAGTTTGAGCAAATAATGTTGCGACCTATTTGCGCCTATATAACTTGCGCTGGCAGATTTGCGCTGGTAAGGTTTTGGGCGCATGTTTGGGGAGATAAAGTTGCGTCCGCATTGC
The DNA here is from genome assembly GCA_000934665.2 of Catajapyx aquilonaris. NCBI lineage: Eukaryota > Metazoa > Arthropoda > Diplura > Dicellurata > Japygidae > Catajapyx > Catajapyx aquilonaris. Next base: position 5,657 of record JYFJ02004211.1, read on the forward strand.
GCCGATAACTTGCGCTGGCAGATTTGTGCTGATAACTTGCGCTGGCAGATTTGCGCTAATGAGGTTGCGCCTTCTAGTTTGAGCCTATAATGTTGCGCTGGCTTTGCGCGGCAATTTGCGTCGATAATTTGTGCCGGTAAGGTTTGCGTCCGCTATCGCTAATTTACGCTGATGAAGTTGCGTCGATTACTTGAGCCGGCAGATTTGCGGCGAGTTTGTGGAGATAAAGTTGCGCCCACTTTGCGCCAGCAAGTTTCGTCGACCGCCAGCAGATTTGCGCCTGCTTTGAAACAAAGCAGGCGTAACTTACCATTGCGGGGATAATTACTAGGTGTTTAGCTACCCCCGGATGTGAATTATCTCCGATGATGAGAAGAAATAGACAGCTTCTGACCCCTTATGTTACACGATATGTTGCCTAGAGGGCACCCCATCCTCAACAGATAACACCAGACCTGTTTTTTTTAAAAAAACAGCCAACCCCTGTGAATTTATCTGCCTGGGTCACTAGGCCAGCACTAATCAATGTCGCAATTTGTTGCGAAACTGCTAATGAGCTAAGGCAGCTGCGAAACTTTTTTAAATCGGCCATAATTAATTTAGCCTCCTGTTTTTTTAAACGGGCCAGCTCAGTTGATTAACACTCCTGCAAGGTAACGGATGCTACCCGTTTGTTTAATCAGCTGATTAAGTTAGCCCCAAATATTGTGGAGGCGCCATCTTTGGCTGCCATGGAGAGATCTTACGGGAAGACTGTACACCATTTAATAATAATTTGCGGTAGAGTGGCTGGGGCAGTAGGGGAGACATACCGACAAACTTTCCCTTACATGCATACATGTATATGTACATATATTTTCTTTTTTTTCTCTATTTTTTTCCTTTTCTTTCTTCTTCAATGTTTTTAAACCATATTACTGTATTAATTATTTACTGTACTCATGTAACCATTTATTTTGTTGAAGTTGGTACGCTGTCTCTCTCTGCCAAATGGGCTACTCGCCCAGGGCATAATAAAATTATTATTATTATTATTATTATTATTATTATTATTATTATTATTATTATTATTATTATTATTATATATGTGAAGCCATTGACCTCTCCAAGGTCGCCAATATCCAATAAGCGTTTATCTGGCCAGGAAAATGCATGGATTTAATCCATTTAATAAATACCTCTTTATCTTAAGCACACACACTGTGATAAAGGCTCCCCCCACTGCTGTAGGAAAACGATACACTGAACACACTCTCTCTCTATAGGACATTGAAGGTGATCCGGTTTCAGTCTTTCTGTGCACGTATTACTGGTTATACAGTTATTCGGTCCAGTGAGCCAAGAGGCCAGCTAAGCCAAGATGACCCCTTAGGGAGATATAGGACCTTACTAGTGTTAAAGGGATGCTTAGCACCCATTCCTGTTTCTACACCGGGATCCATCTGGCAAGGTACGGTACAGCAGACAGAAAGACACACGATACCTCTTATGAAAGGAGGTGTATCCAGCCTGTGGTTAGCCTGGTTTTGATTGGGATTGACACGATGCGCCTTTTTTAAAATTTGAACCGTGTTTTTATATAAGGATCGATGGGCCTTTGATGTGCTGGTTTTGCGGGTTGGAAAAGTTTTGAAAAACCCGGGGCGGGGGGTCTGGGGTTTTGGGGTCGGTTTTTAAGGCCTGTTTGCACATTGGTCCAGCGGCTTGTGTGCGGTTTTTTGTGGTGCGAGGTGTGACAAAAAGTTGCGAACTTTGGGATCTCACACGGAGCTTCAGATTGGTGGAGACGTCTAGTTTTATTTACTTATATGTTCCGAATTTAATATTATATTTATTACTAATTTATTGCTATTTGCTCTTGCTCATTTAATACTATTTGATTGCTCGTTTAATATTATTTATTACTAATTTAATGCTATTTATTTCTAATTTAATGCTATTTATTGCTCATTTAATATTCTATATTGAATTTAATTTTCTATTTCGTATGGTGTTTTATTTTGTTTTTGTTTTCTTTTAATGCTGTTTAAAATTTATGGATGTATTATTTATTTGCTTATTTACATTGTGAGTAATGTTTTGAAATATTTTATTAGTATTCTTTATTGAATGATATTATTTTATTTTATTTAATATTTAATTAATTAAATTTAAATTTAGTTCATTTGCTGGGTTAGCTTGCGTCTCCCTGCATCGCTGACTACCTCTTACAGGGAAATGTTGTGATGATGATGATGATGATGATGATGATTTTTTTATTTTTTTATTTATTGTTTAAAATGTATTCTAATTTTTGTTTGATACTTGGTTGTGTATTATATTTATATTGTTTCAAATGATTTATTTGATTTATTTGTTATTACCATAATAGTTATTATTATATATATTTATGTTATATTTATTGATTATTGTAGGCTATATTATTATTATTATTATTATTATTATTATTATTATTAGGCTAATTTATTACAATATTTGCCTTGCTTATATTGATATTATTTTAATATTTATTTATGGCTATAACGATGCGGTGGTACAGGAATAATTGCTACAGTAACGCTCCTGCCTCTTCAATAAAGAGATTCAAATTACATTTTAATAATCGTCCTCATAGATGCGCCTGTCAGTACAAGATGCGTCCTAATCACGGGCCGCATGTTTGCAAACTTTGTATACACAAAAACCGGCTGAATATTCATGCGGGCCGCTGTCATTAAGCTCAGTGCGTCAACAGCCAAACTTTCCAGAGGGAACAAAAATATGTTGCGGAGAGAGGACCATGTGAAATATCCCTCTGCGACACCCGATCCCCTATCCCTAGAGAGGGGGGGAAGCATAATTGGATTATTTTAAGCAGTTCATTCACGTTAGGTTCACATATTGATCCACCTATCCGATAATGGCAACGGGGGGAAAAAAACGCATTGAATGGGGGAGCAATAATAACAGACCGTTTAATTTTTTTTGCGGAGTGGGTGTTAAAACGGCGGTCCATTTTGCTGGGCATGTGGATCACGTTCATGGAATTCAGCCGGAATAAAACATTGGGAGGGGGCTTACATTATTGGCAAGTCATGTATGAATAAGTACGTGACATGATTGGACGTTGGAGGGGGAGGGGATTTTGCCTTTCTCGCTCTCATTCACGCAGGAATGCCTGCCAGATTTTGATGCTTTTTATGCTCGTTGCGTTGTTAATGAAGTGACAGGAATAAAGGCAAAATCAATAAGCTTGGTCGTGGGAACTTGTCACGACATCTGCATCGTTGGAGCAGAGGAAGTGTGTCATTTTTTAAAAGACTCTGCGGTAGTACTACAGGACATTGAAGTATCTGTAGCAGCAAAGTAAGAGTTAACATGCAACGCTGATTAATTTACATCCTTTTTAATTCAAGAGGGATTGTGCTCCAGGCGCCAGTAATTTGACGCACTTCATGTCGTAAATTTTAATGACCATAATTTCCTGATTATCCCCAATTACTTCCCAATATTTTGGGAATTTCCGCAGCATTGTAGCCACTGCGAGCTTCGATCCGTTGCGAAAAAGGGCGGGATGGGGCAATTCGCATCAAGTCATTTCCTGCTCTCATTTTTTTTTTGGTCGTCTTTCGTTTCAGAAATGCTGTCAACGTCGAAGGTGCGACTCATAAGCAGGTGGTGGACCTCATCAAGTCCGGAGGAGATGTGCTCATGCTCACTGTGATATCCGTCACACCACAGGTATTATCATATGTACATTTCAATATCTGTTCTGCCGAGAGCTCCCAAACATTCAAATCCTAGAAGCCGAGTCCTCTTTTTTCCTTTATAAGATTTTGAGCTTGTGATTCTGTTTCCGGCTCTCTGCAAAAAAAAAAAGCCATGTGCATTAAAAATTTGACGTCACGGACAGACCTTTTCATACAAAAATTGTTATGGATGTGCAAGCCCGCATTAGTGCGATGACGACTGACTTGCTACTGCGAATCTCTTGGGATTGCTGCGGGGGGAAAAATATAAGCCGAAAAACATGTTTGTCCGGAGACACAGATTGTCAGTTTGTACTAACTGTGACTTATATTTGTCGTCAAGTATTGGAAGCAACACTTTTATGTGTTTTTTTTTCATCCTTAATTGCTGCGGATTGCAAAGCTGTGGGGCGTACAATTTTTTAAAAAGGCTGCAAATGGCATATTTATGTCGCGCAACTTGCAATTAAAAGCATATAGTTCGTACCCTGCAGCGATGCAAACGTTTTGAGTGAACCTCGGCGTAATCCAAGCCCACCTGCAACTCCTTTAAATGCTGCGGTTTGTGCATTAACACACAGGCAAAATCTGGATGGCGGACAGACAGGTGGGCCATTAAAGTCGAATGGAGAGGAGCACTTTAGGTCTCCCCCACCTAGTATTGATTTTTAGGCTTGGCTTTTCCTTGAGGTGCTCAAAATCCGCACACGGTTTGGTTGGGGGGGGGGATTTGGCATTGAAAACTTTGTTTCATGTTTACTCTCCGACCGGTTTCGCAAGGCTGCAAATATTATATGATTAATCGGCAAAGATGAATCTGGCAGTGTACCCATAATAATCCGGATTAAAAAATTGCTGTTAATTGCAGCTCACTTTTTTGACAAAATTGTAGCCTTCAAATTGGTCGGAAGTTTAACCAAGTAAAAACCAAACTTGCGCATTAGCATATTTCCCCCCCAGTCCTCGCAATAAATTTGATCTCCGCCGCACTGATTTCACAAAGGGGAGGAAATACGTTAAGGCTTACTCCGGACTAGAAGGTAATCCGTCTCCGCACAATTCCCAGAGAAATCAAAAGGGAATGCGGCAGAGCAGTAACTTCATTAACGTTTGTGGAGCTCGTTCTTTAAAAATCCTTGCCTTCAAACCCCACTCCAAAGTTGCTTTATAATGTATTGATTCCTCCCACATCTCTTTCACTTCTTTCGCGTGATTCCCAGATGGGTTTTGAGGAGCGTTAGAACTGAGCACGATTTAAATGGATCTGCCGCTGATAAAGCGAACCTGTAGAAATTTTTATCTCGTAATATGTGACTGGCTCGTTGCATTGGCCGGCATTGGCCCGACATCGGCCCGGCATTGGCCCGGCATCGGAAAGGACATTTTGTTCCATTGTTTGGCTGGAAGATATGTGTAAACATGTACATAAGTCCCACATTGTAAAATTATTGTTACCGACTTTGCAGGAAGCAGAAAGGTTGGAGCCTGGTGAAGAAACGGCTGGATACTCCTACATAGACTACAGCGAGAAGCGTTCCCTGCCAATATCCATACCGGACTATCATTACGTTGAGAAAGGCGGAGACAGATATGTCGTAAGTTGCCGGATTGTTACATGTTAAAATATGGATGATTTGAACATACAATTCGTTTCGCAGGTTTACAACATTTACATGGCTGGAAGGCACCTGTGTTCGAGAAGGTACCGAGAATTTTCAAACTTGCAGAACAATCTGAAGAAGGAGTTTATAGGATTTAATTTCCCGAAGCTTCCTGGGAAATGGCCCTTCTCGTAAGTTCCGCCTGTTCGAATGTAATGACCTGTAATTAATTAACCTGGAAATGTTAAAGGCTGAGTGAGCAGCAATTGGATGCAAGACGTAGAGGGATGGAGCAGTACCTGGAGAAAGTGTGTGCAGTTAGAGTGATCGCAGAGAGCGATACGATGCAGGAGTTCCTCACAAGCAGCGACGACGAACAGGTATTACTGGTAGATTCTGGTAGCTGTACGAAGCTCTAATTCCGTTTACGTTCGTAGGGTAATCCAACCCAGGTAGACTTGAAGGTGCTTCTTCCTGATCGTGAGGTGGTGACAGTGACCGTCCAGAAGAACGCAACCACCGAATCCGTCTTTGGAAGCGTCGTAGAGAGGATCGGAATGGGGAAGACCACTGCCAGGTTCTTTGCTCTCTTTGAGATAGTCGAGTACAACTTTGGTAAGTTCACTAAACGAACTCATTAGCCGCAACTTATGTCCGGGCATTCCCTCAGAGCGCAAGTTGCAACCGAACGAGTTTCCGCACAATCTCTACATCCAAAACTACAGCACAGCCACCTCCACTTGCTTGACGATCCGCAAGTGGCTCTTCTCCCTCCCGAGAGAACTAAGTCTGGCGCAAGATGACCAAGCACTCACCTACTTCTTCTGGCAGGTCAGCTCGGATTATATGACCAGTTTTTGCGTAAACTAACGGCGAACATTGCAGGCCGTGGATGATGTAAATCGAGGCCATATCAAGGCTGCGGATCAGCTATACCAATTGAAAGCCCTGCAGGACGTGACTAGGAAACATGAGGTACGCTCAATGAAATGCGCTGGAGTTTATCCGATGTAATTGACATACTTTTTCTGCAGTACTTGAAGTTAGCGAGACAACTGGACGGATATGGTGAAGTTGTATTTCCTCACTGTGTGTGCGACTCCAGAAAAGAAGGGCATGTTGTAGCGCTCGTAGGCACGACATGTTTCAAACTACAAGCCTGTAAGGACGATGGTACTCTCGAGGTAGGTAATCGAAGTTAACGTCAAGCGCAAAAATCATAACGTCTCATGTTCAGTCGCAGATAATCGAGTTCCCTTGGTGCAACATCAACGAGTACGAAGTAGACGACGAGGCTATGGCCTTCTGCTTCCACTACCAGAGGCCGGAGAAGACTGCCAGATGGGTCAAAATATTCACGCCATATGTAAGTCACATAACGTACACCAGTCGCCACAAATACTAATCGAACTTGTTGCGTTTACAGTACGTTTTCATGTTCGACTGCTTCGAGAGGATACAGGAAGAAACTAAATGGAAAGATGCGGGGGAATGACGCCTAAGGAATTATCGCCATTGAATCCAAAAGAAAGTGCGTGGTTTTTTGCGTTAAAACGAGGATTGCACACCCAACCCCGCTAAATTAGCACCGATTAATTAGTTTCCTCAGAAACTGTCCTCCCCTTTCCGAAAAAAATTATGCCAATGACTATTCTCGGTGGATAATTTGGCAAAAAAAAAAGTACGCAGCTCGCACTTTCCTCCTAAACTCGCCGTAGTAATAATTCAGTGTACATAGAAGTATTTTGATAAACTGTGGCTCGGCAAAGAACAAATAGCAAGGAATAATTGGGAATGAATTAAATTTTTTTTTCAGGGTGCTAACGAGCCATCAGTTGTACAATTTTCAATTCATTCCGTGTTGACCACTACCGATAAAAAGACAGGTGTTTTTTTTTTTCTCGAAGATTTATTTTTTTGTTTTTCCCCCCACCCCTCTGGTTCACGCTTGACTCGTGTACATATTGATAAGTGTTAGGTACATAATACTCTGTGATGTATATGTAGTTTGCGAGTGAGTGGATAGATGCTCAATTTAATTTACTTCAAAAAAAAAAAATTGGTGGGGAAAAAAAAAAGGTGGGGAATGGTGTGAAATACGGGACGTATCGAAATGTAATACGAGCGTAATAGTGCCGGACACTGGTCGTTGCTCGGGATTGAAAAATCGTGCGTAATTTTGACGGATAATTAATTGCGGAGATGCGGACGTCCGATCAAGACTGAAATGTACGACATATTTTCGCCAAAAATGCGCACTTTTTAAATATATGGAATGACGCCTCTCTAATCGCAACTATCACGTTCGTATTACCCGTTCGGTATGCCCCGTATTATTAATATATTTGCGAAACAATGGACCAACCCATATCATGATTCAGTGTGCCTCGGTTGAGTTACAGCTTACATATTTATATCCGTTGCATTGTTGGGCCATCTATTATTGTTACTGGATTATTGATATTTTTGGCTACGGACGTTCGGTTTGGAGCGAAAACTTTTGCATGTCTCTCTTTTTCCAGCATTTTGCAATTATTTATGAATGGCTCATATGTTCCTCGACGTTTAAATCGAGGAGATGAAAAAAAAAAAAAAATGCAATTTGCTCATTTCTTTGTCCGTTACAACAAAAAGCAATACTTTTGAGTGAACGATGCCATATGCAAGAAAATAAGTGTATGCAAATTTAATATTTGAGTTGACAATTTTTTTTTTTAATGCCAACGTGGTACAATAGGAGCGGAGATGAAAGCTGTTGAAACCCCCCCCCCTCCCTGGTCAAAGCGATCATTTATTTTTCCTGGTGACTAAGTCTAGTTGAAACTAAAGCAATTGTTGTTCCCATTATTGCCAGAGTCTAGTCTTTGCTCACTTTCCAAATACTCAAAATTTTCCTCCTCTCCCGAACTATTTCCTACTTTTTTGTGCGAAACAAAATCTCCCCCCGCCCCCCCTACCCGGTCTTTTTGAGAGGAAAAAATGAAACAACAAAAAAAAAACACACACACACATAGAGTCTCTAGTTTCGACCTGCTTAAATGACAATTTGCCTTACGAGTTTTGAGGTGTATGGGGTGTACGGATTACCATTCTTGCCTAATTAATAAGATTATATCATGTTCCATGTTTCTGTTGCGCATACGGTTTAAAAAAAACGAGTGATGAAGAAAACGCAGCACCTTTTCCCTCAATGTATTAAAACGAGAAATTCCAACTGTGGATCCCCAGCCTCTTGATTCGATTGCGTCACATGAAATTATTGGGTCGTACCTGCTTGTTTTTCAGCTTGCAAATCCAGCAGCCGAGGAAAAAAAGAGGTGAGAGCAATAATTCATTCTAATTTTTTACTCAAAATGCTAATCAAATTATTCCGATCTCTCTAGGTCGTCCACTGTGAAGGAAAGAGACGCTTCCTTCGTTGCAAGGTTGATGTAAAGAAAGAAGTGGAGATAGACGAAGCGCCCTTGCTGCCTGAGGACATTCCGACGGTGGATGGAGTGATTCAGGAGGTTTAGCGAAGGGAATAGGAAATGTTGGTGGCACTGAAGGTGGGGATGATCCCCTCGGAATAATGTTCATGTCGGACATTGACCAATTTCATACAGATGGTTCCCAAGGTACTCGTGGCACAGATTATTATTAAAGGCTAAATGGAAATACGTTTCCAACAGCATCAGATGTTACGTGGAAGGGACAAGACTATAAATAATCAAAATCTGAATATATGTATTGCTTTATAAAATTCATAACATAACAACACCCATATCAGTCATCATTTCACGCTACGGCTGACACCGTTTCCATTGGATTTTAAGCAACACAAAATTACTGACCCTTAGGGAAAGGAGGCGACAGACTGCCAACCTCTTTAATGAAACTTGAAGTAGAAAGACATTTTGCAATTAATTCATTCCCATCTTTACTTGGCCAGCTTATCCGTAAGCTCAGGCACAGCCTTGAAGAGGTCTGCCACGAGCCCAAAATCCGCCACCTGGAAAATTGGTGCCTCAGGGTCCTTGTTGATGGCCACGATGGTCTTTGAGTCCTTCATCCCAGCCAAGTGCTGGATCGCACCCGATATTCCCACCGCCACGTACAGCTCAGGCGCCACAATCTTGCCTGTCTGTCCCACCTGCAAGAAACAACAGTAGCAATAAACAGGGCGAACGATGTCATCGCTGAGTGAAAGTAACCATCGTGGTAACAATCACCACAATCGCTCAAAGCATAAACAGGGCTACATACCTGGAGGTCATTAGGCACAAAACCAGCATCAACAGCTGCCCTGGATGCTCCGACGGCTGCGTTGAGTTTATCGGCAAGGTCGTACAGAAGCTTGAAGTTGTCGCCGGACTTCATACCACGACCTGAAACTCATGGGAGATTAGCTTGGTTAAATAATCGACTTCACCTAGTCGTACCTCCGCTGATGACCACTTTGGCACTGGTCAGTTCGGGGCGGTCGCTCTTGCTGAGTTCGGACTTCAGAAACTGGCTGACGTCGTCCCCTGGCATCTGAGCCTCTGGCGCCTTCTCCTGAGTGGCGCTCCCTCCTTCCAGCTCCGCCGGCTCAAAGCTAGTCCCTCGTATCCCCACCACTTTAATCGCATCCTTGCTCTTCAGGGTCAGAACCGCATTCCCGGCGTAGATCGTCCGCACAAATGTGTCCTTGTCCTTGATTGCGATCACGTCCGATATGGGCGAAACGTCCAGCTTGGCAGCCACTCGGGGCAGAAGCGACTTCCCTAGAGCGGACGCCCCGGACAGGATGTGTGTGCAGTTGAACTGCTTCTGAGCCGCAATCACCAGCGGCGTGAGTCGCTCCGGAAGAAATCCCTATAAATTGCATACATGTCACGCACAACCGACTAATCGCATCCGCTATTACCTTGTACGCCTCCCCTTCCGCCACCAGTATCTTCGTCACCCCTTTGGTTTTGGACAGCGCCGCAACCGCAGGCCCGCACTTGGTGCCAGCCACCAGGCAAGTCACCTCTCCTCCCAGGTTACTCGCAGCCGTAATCGCATTCAGGGTGATCGGAGTCAGCTTCTCGTTGTCATGCTCTGCGAACACCAGCGTGCTCTGCAGGCGACGCCACACGCCGCCACCCACCTGGACAAACAATGCACGTAATGTACTTGGCCAACTAAATATTTTGGCCTAACAATACTATTATAAAAGACACAGTTTGTCTGTATGTCCCATAAAACGGGTATGAAAATGGGTGTACCAGGTGCAGTTTGCCCGCTTGTTTGTCCAGGTTTGGATGCCAAGGCAATCTATTATTATAAGAGGCAAGGTTTGTCTGGTTGTGTGTTTGTTTGTTTGTCCTATGAAATAGGTGTCACGATAAGTCAAAGTTTGTCTGTCCAGGATTGATTGTTGGCTTGTTTGTTTGTCCAGGTTTGGATGCCAAGGCAATCTATTATTATGAAAGGCACGGTTTGTCTGGTTGTGTGTTTGTTTGTTTGTCCTATGAAATAGGTGTCACGATAAGCAAAGGATTGATTGTTGGCCTGTTTGTTTGTCCAGGTTTGGATGCCAAGGCAATCTATTATTATGAAAGGCACGGTTTGTCTGGTTGTGTGTTTGTTTGTTTGTCCTATGAAATAGGTGTCACGATAAGTCAAAGGATTGATTGTTGGCCCGCTTGTTTGTCCAGGTTTGGATGCCAAGGCAATCTATTATTATATAAAAGGCAAGGCTTGTCTGTTTGTGCCATGGTCTGGACAAACAGACATACAATCCATGTGGGATTGTTTGTCTGTTTGTCCAGACCATGACAACTTGCTTCCATGGCAACAGAGATTTTGTTGCCAATTCCTTGCCACACGTGCAATATTACTTACATTGTTGGCTCGACGTACGCAGGACGAGTACATTGTTGAAGAGAGAAAAAAGCGTGTACTTAGCAATAATTATTGCAATAAAAAAAATGTCAGTGCGTTACGTCACTGGGCACAGCTGGACGCAGGGTTGCCAGACGAAACTAATATACACCTGAAGTAAAGATACTCTGTATTTAATTTTTAATTTTAATAGTGCATAATTAAAATGTGGTGATTTATTGTAAATATTCAATTAATTGTAGTGCACCTGCGTTGCTTTGACGTTAGATGGAGTTGGGGTGCTGCACTTTGGGGACATCTTCCGGCCACAACTGGTGGCTAGACTTATCGAGTTTTTTTTTTTTTAGTTTAAATGCTGGCGGTAGATGGCGAGGAAGGTTGCGTTCGACGCGACATCTTGACACGGTAGGATCAACTGGTTCAAAAAATTGGATCCAATTTTTACAGGGTGTGCAAAAGAATATCTCCACCACGAGTACAAGTTGTGGCCAATAAACGACATGGTAATTATGCGACAAATTGGCTTCATTACAAGCAGAAAAATTTGACGCAAATGGCATTATTAATTATATGAAAGTTCAATTTAGGTTAATTAATGTACCGGTATATTGTTTTAATAAATACCCATGGGGTGATATTTTCTTCCCACACTGCTAGTCACTGCTAACTTAGAAGTGACCATCCCCAACACAGGTAATGCTAATAGCAGTAACTATACAGGGTAGTCCAAGTTCAAGTGTCGTTTTATAACGGCGATTAATAGCAGTGATTTTGCGATGACGTAGCAGCGACGCGTAAAATGTCCCACTTCGGCGCATCTTCGACGCCATCGAAGTGGGCAATTTTACACGTCGCTGCTACGTCATCGTTAAGCGCTTCTATTAATCGCCGTTATAAAACGACACTTGAACTTGGACCACCCTGTATATAGCAATGGGACGAAAATTCCACCCCATGTTTATACCTTTAATTTGATGTGATGTGATTTAATGTGATGGTGATTGTGACAGAGTAATCACACTTTCCTCACAATACTTCAATAATATTGTTGGTTGCATTGTTGCTTTTGTTTGATAAAATGATAAATTAACAGAAAGAAATTGAACTGAGATAAGATAAAAATACAATAAAATCTATAATATTAAAATCCTTGCGGGAGTTGGCCGAGCCCTCTGATTGGTCCGCCGCATATTGTTACCGCCACCTCCCCATTGGCCCGCGTTCTACTCATGCGCAATTTGGTGTAAACAACTCCTGTTGGGTTGCCGGGGAAACTGTCCATTCCCCGGCGATATGGTGCGCCGAATAGGTACCCCAGGCCGTAGGCCTAGAAAAGAGCGAGCGAGCGAGCGAGAGTTTTCCTAGTAAATAAATAAAATAGCTCTCGCTGCACTTGGTCGAAATGGCTACCCAGCTTTCGCTCTCTGTCCACCAGGTGACAAAACAGCAGCCGCGCCATCTGTCGAGCACAAGCACCAAAATTCTCTGTGAGTGCCACGCGAGTCTCTCGTGCCCCCGGATTTTCGCTCTGCTGATTGTCGCTTCCCCCACCACCTCAATTGTTGGCTTTGCTCTCTTTTTTTTTAGCATCGAAAATGGCAGCCGGACGAATCAGATTACCGTCCGCTGTATCTGCACGTCCATCTCTATCCTGTCATCGGCCTCGCGACATTGTCAGCCCAACGCTGATTTAATTTGGACGCCCCCCCCCCCTTCCACCCATTCTCTCTCTCTCTCTCTCTACTGTATATATCAGACACACACACACAGACACACACAGGGAGTGGGATCTGGGGCTGTGTGTTGTTATCTTTGAAGCCAGTGATTTGGTTTCGTGCGCGGAAAGCAAGAAAGGAAGTGTAGGCTTGGGCCCCCCAAATTGAATTGCTCTCTTCCGTGCAGGCACAGCCTAATTCAATTTGCATTAGCTCCCCCCTGTCAGCCGGTATCCATTTCAATCTTGGCACAGGGAGTTGGCTGGCTATTATGGGGGGGGGGNGGGGGAGAAGGGGTGCGTTGCCTGCTGCCATGTGTCGATGCGCTCCGCGGACAAGTGTCGCTCTCTTCATTGTCTCGTAGTTTCGAAAGAAAAAATTATTTTCGTCCACAACTTTTATGGAAGCTGCCTACTACCTGTGTTAAATCGATAATATGCGAATATATCATTCATTACATAATGATATATTTTGGGGAGGTGCGTGGTGGCCGTGATGGTAACGTCACGGCTTGCTGAGTGAAAGGCCCCAGGTTCGATCCCCGCCTGGGGAACTTTCCTTTCACCTGCGTCAGGAGGGTCTCTGACCTGCACCAAGGAGGTGTCTGGCAACCTAACCTCCTGGGGAACAGCACATGACCTATAGCTACGACAGTGCACCTTGCACCCATGTTCCCTCCCCAAAAATCCCTATCCTTTCCCATTGTTCCTGTTTCCTTGCACCGGTGATTGAGGCAAAAATATATATACAGAAAACTGATGGTGGTATGCCACCCCCTATAGCTCCCATAAGGGACATCACGGGGTAAAATAATAATAATAATAATAATAATAAATAATGATATATTTAGTGTTTACTTCATATCCCAGATGTAAAAAGTAGGCAATTTGTCCACAACTTTTTTTGGAGGCCGCCTACTCCCTGTGTTAAAAGCGAAAAAGGCGCTTCTGTTCGGCGTGAGTCATCATAATTATGTGCCATCTATGTGAGGGATATGGTACTACGTGGACAGTCGGATTTTGATATTGAATAATTTTACCGAATCAAGTTGGTGCGGTAACTGCTAATCGGAAGGTCCTTGGTTCGAATCCTGCGGCCAGCAACCCTGACCGTGGTTTTCTGTGGTTTCCCACCAGGATAATTCCGGGGTCGCTTCCGTACAATCCTCATTTTCCATCCTTGGCCCCATCCAGTGGTGGTACTCCACCCCCATAATGAAACGCCGATTCTCCCAAAGGGGTATAAATAAATAAAATAAATAAAATTTTTGATATTGAATAATTTTTTGAGCGGAAAATAAATACGGTAACTTCAGCTGAAAATTAATAATTTCACATTGTTTATTTTCCACTTAAAATCGTTCATGAATGGTTTTAAGTGGAATATTTTTAAGCGAAAACTTTCTCCAATGTCTGTTCTCATAAAGCGTCCAAGCGGAAAATTCTTCCGGTTACTTGCTTTTACATACACATCGTACAATATAGGAAAAAAACCATGATTATTAGACCTCTGGAGTAAAACGCATGTTAACCGCCTGTGACGTAACATTGGCGGTTAACATGTTTTTCTCCCTAAGCCCTGTAAATGCAAAATATTTCCACTTATCACATCTATGCAGCAGAAAGTTTGTTGGTATGTACTGTAGGTAACGGGTACCAAACCCACTTTCAGACTACTAAGAGTGCTGATATTTGGCACACATACGTCTTACATGCCGCTGATTCCGGGGAAAATCCGATACCTGCACTTTTCTAAGTCTAAAAACTCAAAATTTAGCGCAAGTATTTATGGGGAATTAATTAATTAATTAATTAAAATAAGTGACAAAGATTAGGGGAAGAATTGTACCACTTGACATCACCTGAATCTAAAAAAATTAATAAAAATCGCTAATAAACTATCACCTAGTATTTTTGTCTGCTTTTTTCAGCCCCTTGCGGTTGGCAATTAGCAGCTTCAAATATTAGTACCATGTACAATGGAGCTACACTGGAGGTATCCTACGCTCTCTTTGAAGTCTGCTATTACTCAAGTCGGGTGCAGTAATCCTCCCCTCCTCTGCTCCTCCCTCCCCTAGTTGGAGGGTGGAAGGGGGGCGGTGGGAGTAGAGCCTCCCCCAGTTCTGCTAATGGGCGCCGTGTAAGTGATGCCCGAACTCCATTCACTTAATGCATATCGATCCCTCCAAGCTTGTGGGGGAGGGATGGGAGGGAGGGTGGCTTCCCCCTCCCCTTCCCCACCCACCTCCCCGACATCCTCTCCCAAAAACCTATAGACTTTTTAGAGCACACAGGAGGAAAAACAGTTCCGGGCCGTGTTGCTATGCATTTTTTTGTCCACAACTTTTTATGAGGGGAGCTGCCTACTACCTGTGTCAGCACTCGACTACCTGTGCTGGGAATCGGCAGCCTACTACCTGTATTTCATGTCAACAGCCCACTACCTGTGCTGGGAATCGGCAGCCTACTACCTGTATTTCATGTCAACAGCCCACTACCTGTGATGGATATTAACAGCCTACTACCTGTGAGGCATATCATCAACCTACTACCTGTGATGAATACCATCACCCTACTGCCTGTGATGAGTATCATCAACCTACTTCCTGGGATGAATACCATCAACCTACTACCTGTTCAGTACTGGACGTTAATGGCGTCGTACTGGTGGCGCCACGTTCCGTTAGCGGCAAAAGAGCGAATAAAAGTGATGCATTTTTGGTTAAGCTTTCATAACAAGAGACCCCGCACTTTTACCTACTTTCATAGGCTTGTATCTACTGCCGGGAAGGATAGGTCACGTGTGGGTTGGTGCAGCGTGCCCCTGACACGTTGGGTCTCACATTAGGAAAGTCGTTTCCAAAAAAAAATTGCGAGCTCAACCGAGTTCGCGCAGCTTGCAGTGTTGGCATTATCAATTATTGCTGGTGAGTTCTGCACATATGTAGGCTACTGGTAAAATAAAGCGATGTATACATGTTTCCAACGCTACGATTGAGAGGTGGGGACAAAATGACTGACGTTTGCGACGTTGCCGAGGCTCTGGAATGAAGAATAACTCTAACAACGTCGTTGTCAGAACAACGGAACTGCGCGAATGTGGGTGCGCACTAGGTCACATTTGTGGGGAAAAAATCATTCATAGCAACTAACACATCGCTTCGATTCGCTCTTTTGCCGTCAATTCCACCAGCATATACAACGCCACTGGAGTGGTTCAGAACATTTTGTCCGCAACTTTTCTGAAATGTGCCCACTACCTGTTCTCTAGAGGGCACCAACTACCTGCGCTGCATGTCACAGAGCCTACTGCCTGTTCTGGATTCTGCCAGCGGCTTTTCCGGAGGCCCACTACCTGCGTTTCATGTTCTACTACCTTTACTGGGGTTTTCAGTAATTTTCCGGAAGGTTATCAACTACCTATTCTCTCGAGGCCACCAACTACCTGTGCGTCATGTCACAGCCCACTACCCGTTCAGGACTTTGTCCGCGATACACCCCCAGTCACTCGCCCTCTTTTCACGTGAGCTTAGCTCTGCTCCCCCACCGACGGGGATTAGCCACGGTCAGCGCTAGAATCACAAGCCGAGATGGTGGCGCCTTACCTAGCGGCCAACTCTGGACTATTTTGATCGACTCCGATTGGCTGGAGGTAGTATATTGGTTAATAAGAGCACAGGAGGCCTTTTTAAACACCAGCCAATCGGAGTCGACCAAGACGGTTCAGAGTTGGCAGCTAGGTAAGGCGCCACCATCTCGGTAAGTGATTCTAGCGCCGACCGTGGCTAATCCCCCTTCCTACTACCTGCGCTTTACTATGCCCTACTACACCGAAGCGGGTTGGTCGTTGGTGTAGTGGATTTGGAGTCCGCCTGCTAATTGGGAGGCCCTGGGTTCAAATCCCGGGGCCGGCGACACTGCGGTTTCCCACGGTCCCCCCGAGGACAATTCCGGGGTCGTTTCCGTAAAAATAGGCCACAGCTGCTTCCTTCCCTCCCTATCATTGGCCCCACCCATGTGTGAAGTACGAGTCAGAAAAATCGAAGAAAACTGGCGGTGGTATTCCACCCCCCTAAAATGGCTTCGCCCTATCACCGGGTAAAATAAATTTCAAGCCAAATTAAAACTATGACCTACTACCTATGTGGGATGAAGACTACCCACTACCTGTGGTTTGTGACTGCCTGCTACCTGCGCGTCGCCATGTCCTACTACCTGCGTCAGATGAAGGCTACCCACTACCTGTGGTTTGTGACTGCCTGCTACCCGCGCTTCACCATGACCTACTACCTACGTGGGATGAAGACTACCCACTACCTGTGGTTTGTGACTGCCTGCTACCTGCGCTTCATTATGTCTGACTACCTGCGTCGGATGAAGGCTACCCACTACCTGTGGTTTGTGACTGCCTGCTACCTGCGCTTCATTATGTCCGACTACCTGTGTCGGATAAAGTGCCTACTACCTGTGCGTCAATTTTTTTTTTATTTTTTTTATTTTTTTTGGGGATGGGGGGGACTTTTTGGAGCTTTTTTGTGGGGGAGATGTGTGAGTGGCCCCTCCCCTTTGGCGGGCCGCAAGTGGAAGGCCGGATAGATCAATAGGAGAGGAGAGAGAGGGAGAGATTGGGCGGGGCCAGATGAAGGTGGGGCGCCACTAGGTCTCCCCACACATAGCTGAACACACCCACATGTAATACACAATGTATGGGGGTCACATCACAGCACATATTGCTAGAGGTGTGAAATGGGCACGTTCGAAAAACCGGACAATATGATACCTTGATTGGTTCAGCATAATTAGTGTTTAACCGCCACCCCCCAAATATAATGGGCGAAACATTTTTGATCAGATTTTGAGGTCAAATGCAGAAGAGATCATATTTCATTTTCAGCGGTTGCCAGATGTTGACGCTTTTGTTTGTTGGATCACCTGCTGGGGGTGCTGGACAAACAACTGGTTTAAATGGCGGCAAGTCGAACTGGTTTTACCGGCCGCGGTTTTATTGAATAACTAATTTTTAATGGGCTATTACTGTCACCACGTTCAAATTATAGCGTTTGAAGTGTGTTTACTTAGTTTTGCGTTTTTTTCCGCATTCCTTCATTGGGCGGTTCACACGAGCGAGCTTTAAAAGCTTCAACTGTCAGTTGATAGGAGCTTCTGCAGAACAATAGGAGTAAAACTAGCTTTTGAAGCTTGTCATTACGGGAACGAAACGCGCTGACGAATTATGGCAGTTTCGCCAGTGCTTGCTGGCTTGTAGCGAGAGAATTTAGCGTGGCGAGAAGTGAGCCAGCAACCACACTAAATTCCCTCGCTGACATGTTCTCTCAACCAGCCATAATTGGAGCGTGAGGACGAAATGTGTGCGAGAAGTCGCTTCTAGTTCACGCTATAAATGTCTTCTCGCTTATGCTCCGCACTTTTGTGAACATAAGAAGATTCGAAACGTTTTAACGTGAGCGAGAAGCCACTTCTCGTGCCCATTTCGTCCGTTGGCGTGTTCTCTCAACCAGCGATAATCGGTGCGTGAGCGAGAAGACAATTATAGCGTGAGCGAGAAGCCACTTCTCGTACCCATATCGTTCGTTGAAGTGTTCTCTCAACCAGAGATAATCAGAGCGTGAGCGAGAAGACAATTATAGCGTGAGCGAGAAGCCCCTTCTCGTACCCATTTCGTCCGTTGGCTTCTTGCCCACGCTGTATAATATTTTATTGTGTTCTCGCTCAAGCTCCGACTACATCGCTGGTTGAGAGAACACGTCAACGTACGAAATGGGTGTGAGAAGTGGCTTCTCGCTCACGCTATAATTGTCTTCTCGCTCACGCTTCGATTATCGCTGGTTGATACAGAACACGTCGGTGGACAAAATACATATTGGTACGAGACATGGCTTCTCGCTCACGCTAGAGTGTCTCGATATTCTTAAGCTGTTCAAAAGTTGCAAAAATACGTTAGCGAGATTATTTAGCGTGGCGAAAACTTATCGAGGCAAAATGGTACAGAAGTCACTTCCAACCACTATAAACAGTCTTCCTGATATGTTCTCGCAAAGAGTGAGAATAGGAGAGTAAGCGAGAAGCCATGGGACGAATGGAGTGCGAGAACTTGCTTCTCGCTCAAGCTGAAAAGGGTCAACCTTAGGTGTTCTCAAAATTTCGAGGACATCGGCGAGAGAATTTAGTGTGAGCGAGAGCGTGGCAAGCAAGTAATGTGAGAATAGCCTGATCCCGCCAAATTTACTCGCTAACACTCTCGCAACTGGCGAGAATCGGAGGGTGAATGATAAGCCATCAGACGAGTGCGAGAACTTGCTTCTCGCTCAAGCTCAAACCCTCAACATTTCGAGGGACATCAGCGAGCGAATTTATCATTACGAGCGAGAACGTATCAAGCAAGTAACGCAAGAATTATCACGCAAAATTTGTTCGCTAACACTCGCGCAACTATAGCGAGAATCGGAGCGTGATCGTGAAGCCAACAGACTAATGGGTTGCCAGAAATTGCTTTTTGGCTCACGCTAAAATGTTTCGAACCTTCTTTAGGTGTTCGCAAAATTTCGAGAATGTCAGTGAGGAAATTTAGTGTGAGCGAGAATGTAGTTAGCGAGAATAGGAGCGTGTGTGAGAAGCCACTTCTTACATCCCCCCCCCNCCCCCCCGTTGGTTTCTCGCTCACGCCGCTATTCTCGCCAGTTGCGCAGGTGTTAGCGAGAATATTTTAGCATTTCGTGCTTACTATACATTCTCGCTCACGCTAAATTCTTTCGCTATGCCCATGAAATATTGTAAACACTTAAATGTTTCGAACCTAAGTCGTTCACAAGACATGTTAGCGATAAAAGCGTGAGCGAGAACGTATAGCGAAAAATAATGCGAAAAATAATGCAAAAAAAATAATTGACAATGGCGTCCCAAAAACCTCAGCTCGCTTTTCGCAAGCTTCTCGCTAAAAGCTGGTAACGAAACACGCCATCTCACAGATTCGCTATTGATTTACCCCTCGCCAAAAACTTTCGCCAAAATATTGACCCAATATTTTTCCGACCACACAGTGTCCCGCTTAAGGTGTACGGGACTTGTCCTACTGCAAAATTAACATATGGTTAACGAGCCTGTTAACTGTCCCTTGATAGACCTTTTTAAACCGACCGTTAGAGGGGGTGAGAGCGGGGGTGTAATTGGACCCAACAGCCAGACAGGGCCATACATTTTTAACTAGCTCATGATTGGTGCAGAGCGGCCGTTAAACCCTGTGCGGGGGTGTGGCTTAAAGGGTGACCTTGAAATGAATGGGGACTGTCCATAATAAGGTCAAAAGGTCAGGTGACTCACCCAACATGATGGCGTAGATACGGGGGTGGGATAAGTGTCAAGTAAAGTTTCGGACTTCAGCACTCTGTCAAGGTGGACATTAGGATGGATATAGCCAAATCGTAGATAATTATGTCCGAAAAATATTTGAGTGGACCAAAATTACGGCAACCAAATGTTTGGGACGACTGGACTACATTTTAGTAGGACAAAATTATTAGGGACAAAACATGCATGTTGGACTGTAGAATTTGACCGGACAAATTCTGGTCGGACGAAATAATTTTGGGACGAAGACAATTTTTTGTCCAATGTAGATTTGGTAGATTTGCCAAAAATTATGTTTGACTGGACTCGCGAATTTTTTTGGGACAACAATATTTGGACTATATTTAAGTCGGACATTTATTTGGGACAAACCATGTTGGACAATTATTTGGCCGGACAAAAAAATATTGGGAATAAATATTATTTGGTAAAAAATTCTTACATTTGGACGAAAATTTTGAACCAAATAATTTTTGGACAAAAATTCTGTCCGTCGAAATAAATTCGGATGAAAATTCTGTCGGACAAAATAGTTTTGGGCTAAAACCTAAAATATTTGGACTAAATAAATTTGGACGAAATAATTTTCGGCGAAAATTCTGTCGGACAAAATAGTTTTGGGCTAAAAAATAATGCCGGACTAAATAAATTTGGACGAAATAATTTCGGACAAAAATTCTGACACTCGAAATAGTTTGGACAAAAATTCCTTCGGGCGAAATTTTCAGACGAAATAATTCTCGGCGAAAATTCTGCCAGACGAAATCATTTCGGACGAAAATTCAATTGTATGGCTTTGAACAAAAAGTGGTAACCTGACACCAATGGCCTTGACCGAGTGCTGCTACTACTTTTTTCCAAAACTATTTTTTGACACTTTAAATAGTAGTTAGTGAGTTACTTACACACATTTTGTACCCTGTTCGGAGCTTTTATTCTGGTTTGAACAGGCTCTTTGGTACGGGCACAATGTACAACATGGGATGAAGGGGGCGGGGCTTCCAATTTTTATGCACTATGTACACGAGCTAAGTTCAGAAGTTCATCACATGGGGTCAGCACGTGAACTATTTTTTCTTCTTCTTTTTTCAAAATGTTTTTTTTTTTTTGTAAATGGATGGATATGCGAAACACTGGCACATATGTCAACGAGAAACACACTTTTTCCAGTTTTTTTTGAAAAAAAAAACTCAAAGAAAATTACACGGGGGTTGGAAATAAGAACTACGATGAGGCAACATTTTCGCTTCACAAGTTAGCACACTATTTTTTTTATATATTTTTAAGATTTTTTTTTTTTGGTAATGTGGGTTCCTTCGAAGCACCAACAAGATTTGTTTACAAAATAATTAATTAATAATTAATTAATAATAAACCAGGACAAAAAACTGATTGGATTCAGACTTTATAGAAGGATTTGATTGTCAACATCATACAAGATGGAAGGGGAGTAGTTTTTTTTCGGGGTAAGGGTCACACACGTGCCACGTTGGTCGGGGGGTCAAGGGTCAAATAGGGGTCAACACGGGTCCGCACTTGGTGTGTCCTCCTCCAAAAAAAGAAATGTTTAACGTTTGGAGGGGGCAGGTCACAAGGGTTGGGAGGGTTATGGTACACTCATAACTGTACACAAGTGGTCTCGAAGACTGCCGATGACGTCCAGCAAAATGGCGTCCTGCAAAGAGAAAAATAGAAATATTGAAGCCTACTGCCTGTGCTGGCAACGAGTGCCTACTACCTGTGCTTCTCATTCCGAGAGTTTTTGAACGTGCATAACTCTAAGGCACGATCAGAGATGAAAATTGAATCCGACTACCTGTTCTTTGGCAACACGTGCCTACTGCCTGTGCTGGCAACAATAGCCTACTGCCTGTGATTGTCATTTTCCCCGTTTTGAGCGTGCATAACTTACAGGTAAGATCAGATAGGAAAATTGAATCCTACCACCTGTGCTTCGGCAACAAGTGCCTACTGCCTGTGCTGTCAACGGTAGCCTACTACCTGTGGTTGTCATTTCCCCCCGTTTTGAGCGTCCATAACCTGCAGGCACGATCAGAGAGGAATAATGAGTTCTACTACCAGCGCTTTTGTCAGCCAGTGCCTACTTCCTGTGCTGTCACAGACTGCCTACTACATGTGCTTGTCATTTCCCCCGTTTTGAACACGCAAAACAGACAACCTCGATCAAAGGGAAGGTATGAAAGCCTACTCCCTGTGCTGTCAACGATAGCCTACTACCTGTGGTTGTCATTTCCTCCCGTTTTGAGCGTCCATAACCTGCAGGCACGATCAGAGAGGAATAATGAGTTCTACTACCTGCGCTTTGTCAGCCAGTGCCTACTTCCTGTGCTGTCACAGAGTGCCTACTTTCTGTGCTGTCACAGAGTGCCTACTACATGTACTTGTCATTTCCCCCGTTTTGAACACGCAAAACAGACAACCTCGATCAAAGGGAAGGTATGAAAGCCTACTACCTGTGCTTGGGCACCAAGTGCCTACTCCCTGTGCTGTCAACGATAGCCTACTACCTGTGCTTGTCATTTTGACATTTTTGAACGTGCATAACTCACAGGCACTAGCCGAATTTAGCTTACAAGCTATATATGATGGGTTAATAAGCGATAAGCCGAGTTTCCACTCCAGCGCGAGCTGAGCATACTCACCAGATTGTTTCCTGGAGATGGTGACCCTGATGGTTATGGACTGGCCGCGTCCTGGTGCATGCTGTCGTCACTCTCAAGGTAGGTCACGTAGGAGTCGGTCGAGTCAGGGTGACTCAGGTCAGCACCCGGATGGTGACCCGGGGGCGGACCGTGGGACGCCATGTCAGGAGGTGGCGCCCCGTGGAGGTCGTAGCCGTGCATCTGTCAAGATGAGAAAATAGGATGGTTCAAATTAATACGGGGGTTCACAAAGATAGCGACTATCGCACCTCATTCGTGCGTTGACTTCTCGCTCACGCTCTGCCACTCCCTGCGAACACCAGATTTTTCGAGCGTGAACGGGCAGCGAAAGCGTGAGTGAGAGTTGTCTTGCCCTAGTCCTCATCTCACGTGAATGAAAATTTTCTATAGAGCGTCATTTTAGCGTGAGCGAGAAAGTCAACGAACGAATGTGGTGCGAGAATTGGCTTCTCGCTAAGATTCTAAACATTCACACTTTCCGTGACATTTAACATTCAATAATGTCCACAATTTCGTGAGAATCTGTCGCGACGAGATTGTAAGCGAGAAGTGCTAGAACCACACTTTTCGTGCGAGATCCTCTTTAGCGTGAAAGGGCAGTGAAAGCGTGAGCGAGAATTGACGTGTACTAGCCACGAGAATTTTCTAGTGAGACATTTTAGCGTGAGCGAGAAGAACGAACGAATGTGGTGCGAGAATTAGCTTCTCGATAAAATTCTAAGCTTTCACAATTTCCTCAACATTTCATACTCAACATGAACATAATCTCGTGACAATCTGTCGTAGCGAGAGCGAGAAACCAACGGAGAAGTAAACAAAACCAAATATTCACACATTCGGTTATTGTTAGAGCGTGAACGAGAATAAGTCAACTGATTAGTGAACAAAGCCCAATATCACGCGAATCTGTCGTAGCGTGAGCAGGAGCGAGATCTAGCGCGTGAGCGAGAAGTCATATTGTTGGGGAGGAATAAAACCTATTCATGCTGATTCTGGCAGCGTGATCTAGAGCGTGAGCGTGAGCGAGAATTCCACGGCTAAATGTACGAAGCGAAACCTAATTTTGCTGATTAGAGTGATCTAGAGCGTGAGCGAGAAGTCAACAAATGAGCTGGGAAGGAATGAAACCTATTCTTGCTGATTCTGTCACAGCATGATCTATAGAGCGTGAGCGAGAAGTCAACGGCTAAATGGACGAATCGAAACCATTTTTTACTGATTCTATCACAGCGTGATCTAGAGCCTGAAAGTGAGCGAGAAATCAACGGATGAGTTTGAAGGGAATGAAACCTACTCTTGCTGATTCTGTCACAGCATAATCTAGAGCGTGAGCGTGGGCGAGAAGTCAACGGCTAAATGGACGAATCTAAACCTATTTTCGCTGATTCTGTCACAGCGTGAGCGTGAGCGAGAGCGAGAAGTCAACCGGCTAAATGGACGAAACGAAACCTATTTTGTCGTAGCGAGATCTAAAGCGTGAGCGAGAAGCCAACTGGTGTTCTCAAGCTTGTAGCGTTTTGTAGCAAATCAACATTTAAGCGAGAAGTCAACGCACGAATGAACGAAAAATCATCTTCTCGCTCACGCTCCTGATTCTCGCTCACTTACTAACATTTAGCATCTGGCTTCCGTATGACACTCGCGTCAGGTTCACGTTTAGACTCATCAACCAGTACTCTAGACAAGCCCCATCCGGTGCCAACTTCACGTCCCTCAAACGTCAAACCCCCCGTCACGACAAGAACAACAACGCCCCATCTGGACCACCCACGCTTCTAAATCATCTCGCTTCAACCACCCACGCCAATCAAATATAGATGGCCATCCATTAAGCGTGGCCCGATACTGCAAATATCCGCATTTGATCAGGGGCGTCGCGGCTCCCTTTTTACAGAACACCTAGTCCCGCGATTTATTTTTGCGAGAATATCAACTGAGGGTGGAATTAGCAGCTGGAGGGGGGTTTTTGTGACAAGATGGTGACCACATGTTGTGGGAAGGATTTTTGTTATGCCAACTTGGGTTGGATCGGATTCTGCGTCGATGGGCGGTCTTCTCCCCTTGGTCCGATCAGGGAGAGGACTAGGGGCACGCAAGCGCTTTTCTTCTGGGCTGGAAGCGTATGGGCTGCAGGAGGAAACAAGAGTGATGCCCATTGGATGGGGTCATTTTGGGGACGGGGTATGGAGGTCACGGTAAGTGTCACCCGGATACATAAGCGGGAGTCTAAACGAGGTGTCAGCAGTTAAGCAGGTTATTTTTTCATTTTATTTATTTTACCCCGTGATAAACCTACTGGCTATGTAGGGGGGTGGGATACCACCATTTAGCTTTTTCGCTATTTTTCGAACTTTTTCTCTCACCGGTGCAGGGGACAGGATAGAATAGTGAGGGGGGGATACGGGTGCAGGTGCATTGTCATCACGTTGGGGGTCGTGTGCTGTCCCCCAGGGGGCCAAGCTTAAGACACCCCCCTGGGGGCGGGGTCAGAAACCCCCACCGACCCCGCACCTCCTCAAGGACAGGACAAGAATATGAAAGGAAGGAAGCGGCTGTGGCCAAATATTTAGGAAACAACTCCGGAATTCTCCTGGGGGTAACCGTGGGAAACCACAGAAAACCACGGTTAGAGTTGCCGGCACTGGGGATAGAACCCAGGACCTCCCGATTTGCAGACGGATACCATATCCCCTCCGCTACCGCTGCTTCGGTTTAAGCAGGTTATTAAGCAGATAGCTATTAAGGTATAATAGTTAAATTATAATATTATAATAATTCCCCTAATACTGTCAACGATGCTTGTTTGCATGTCCGCTGTAAGTTAACTCTCTCCCCACTGGGTGCGCCACCTCTCTGACTACATCCCTGCTTAGCCCCCCTCCCCACACACCTTCCACCACCTTCGGCTACACGCTACAGGTTAGACTCGTTAGAGGGTGCTCCACACGCTGCCAGGTGGCGCACCTGTACAGTTACCACTCGCTATGGGTTACCCTCAAAAAGTGTACACCGGCTCTCCGGCTCTCCTCGGCCCTCCTCGGCTCTCTGCGACTCTCCTCGGCTCTCTGCGGCATCGGTGAGCCAGTAAGACCATGGGTGAGCCGGTGTCTATACTCACTGATGAGCATGTTGGTGAGCCGGGAGAGCCGAGGAGAGCCGGTGTGGGCCGCAGAGAGGCAAGGAGAGCCGCAGAGAGCCGGGGAGGGCCGAGGAGGCCGCCGAAGGCAAACTACGTCATATCTAGAGCTAATAAGTTATTAGCTGTTGGTCATATGATGAGGAATGATGCTCTCCGAGGCTATCCGCGGATCTTTGAGGCTCACTGAGGCTCACCAGTGAGGGTATCTACACCGGCTCTCCGAAGGGACTACCCCCTTTTGGGTACCATTACCGCGTGCACCGAAGGTGCACCCACCACAAGCCCTGTTTATGCACCGTGGGTGCATTAACGGGCTTGTAAACTAATATATTAGGTTGGAAGATGTGACGGTGAGTGACGTCGACTCACAGGATGACGACGTATAATTTAATTAGAAACTTCTTGACTTAATTGGTTAGTAAACAGTTATAGCAACTGAGTAGCATCTTCCAACATAACAATTACTCGTATTTGTTACTGATAATTGGCTGTAAAATGTGACGGGGCGTGACCCCGATTCAAAAGATGGATGGCGTGTGTTCTATTAGAAGTTATTGACTATAAGCTAGTTAAGAAGCAAATTATTGCTAATATTAGTGTTGGCGATGTGACGGGGCGTGACACCGATTCAAAAGATGGATGGCGTGTGTTCTATTAGAAGTTATTGACTATAAGCTAGTTAAGAAGCAAATTAATTGCTAATATTAGTGTTGGCGATGTGACGGTGCGTGACACCGACTCAAAAGATGGATGGCGTGTATTTTATTAGAAGTTATTGGCTATAAGCTAGTGAAGAAGCAAATTAATTACTAATATTAGTGTTGGCGATGTGACGGTGCGTGACACCGATTCGCAGGTGTACGTTATGCTTTATTTAGAGGACTAAGCTGCTTATTAACATACATTATGAAGCATATTTGTTGTTAATATTATGTTTGGTGTTACAGTCATCTTAATACTCAATGTTTGGAATGTGCGTCGCCATTTTTGGTCCAAATCATTCAGGTCACAATTACTCAGGTACGCACCAAACTTTTCACTCGCTGTACAACCACACATTAATTACCTTAAAAAAACCCAAAAAATTCCTCACTCATGTTTTTTTTAGTCATAAACTTTTTTCCCGCCTCCCAACTTTTTGTTTTATGGATCCTAAATACCAAACACTACACAAAATTTTGGCGATGTAAAAAAAAAAGTTTGATGACCTTCCCTCCCGTGTGACCTTTCGCCGCCAAAAAGGACACCCCCTGAAAAATCAGGTGGCGCTTTGCCAATTAACAAGGTGCCCTAATAAACTGGATCCGAACACCAATAGAGATCCGGATCTCAAGGCGGCCATTTTTATGGCCCAAGTATATCGTGATCTCAAACTTTTTTTTAAACTTTTTTTTTTGGGGGGGGGGGGGCGTNCGTTAGATCTGATTAGTAGGTTCCACCTTACTCTTGCGTGAAACTGGTTGCTGTTTATAAGTGCCGGTCGACTATTATAATAAAGAGAAGGACCGAGGTTTACGACTACATGAGCCAGAAGGGTGTGGAGCTTAACACTTTCTAAATATATATTTATTTTAAAAAATCGGTCAAAAAACGTGACCTTTTGAGACCGTCAGCTGCAGTAATTTGAAAAATGACAATATTGCTGGGTTCACACGGGACTCGTCGTTGGTCGTTCAGTTGTAACGTTCTAAGGAGAGTTGAAGTGAAAAGTATCCGGAAAACACCTTTGCACTCATGTGGAATATCGATATATCGAACACAAAAATATCGCTTAAAATCGGAAAATATTGATTGATATCGAGTAAATATTGACTAGAAATCGATAAATTTAATATCAAAAATGGTTTAAAACAAAAAAAATAGTTGTTAAATCGACAGTGAGTGAATATCTAATAGAAATCTATGTATTTAATATCAAAATATTACCGAAAATCGAAAATCCGATATATTGACCGATACGGCATCAATATCGACTATATTTCGATTTATTTAATGCCAAAAATTAGCTTTAAATAGAAAAAGTCAGTGCATTGATCTATATTCACGAATATCGATGCCTAACGAAAGTTCAATATATCGATATTCACTAAATATTTCGATTTTGTGCTATATTTCGGCGTTACGCAGGCCAAACACTATTTAATCGCCCAGTATCGGTAATTCAATTAGTTATATCAAATGTCAAAAATAGCTTTAAATCTAAAATGCGATAACTCATGAATATTCGGTGAATATCAACTTTTATTCGATACATTTATTACCAAAAGTTGCTTTAAATCGAAAATTGATATATACGAATATCGATATCTAACACCAAAAGTTCAATTTATCGATATAGGCCCAATTTTTCGATTTCATGCAATATTGCTATGTTACACATGCCAAATCGCCCAGTATCGATCGCCATT